>JAVGWX010000001.1:88018276-88078276 GCA_036924085.1 Ariolimax columbianus | reverse complement strand
ATAGATAGATAGATAGATAGATAGATAGATAGATAGATAGATAGATAGATAGATAGATAGATAGATAGATAGATAGATAGATCACAAACAAAATACAATTTGAGAAAGACCAGAAAAACTGGAAAATGAAATTCGAAACTTCGCCAAATGAGTCAAACATGGTGGCAGGTATAAACCCGGATAATGTTCCGTTCTAAAGCATGAAATCCTTTTATTGGTACGTGGTTGCTCAGGTGACAGGGGTAATCCATAGTGGAGTGTTGTGTGAGCCTGGGCATGTATGTTAAGTGACAAGGGTAGCAACGTGTGATTGACCAGTATTGTGGAAGAGACAGACGAAAATCAAGGCAAAGGGACAAAGAGGAACACAAAGTTAAACATTGCTGGCAATGACAACGCAGACAGACTAGCAACAAGGTGACAACGCAGACAGACTAGCGGAACACTACAAGAAAAGCAACACACAGCAACAACTTTACAAACATCCAAACAGGACATAAGCAGAGCAAACAAAGAAACGTGGCTGTACATATGGGATATTTTAGATAAAGTTTAGATGGACAGGCAGTTAGACATATTACATATACGGGTAGCTTAGATAGACATGCCCCTAACACACCACCTGCATGAAGGTAAGATTGACGTGGCATGTATCCAGGAAACGCACCTCAACAATAACCATAAATTCTCAATCAGAGGATACCAGACCTTCCGTCTAGATAGAGAAGGCCACAAAGGAGGGGTCCTGATACTGACCAGAAACAGCATACCGAGTAGCGCGGTACCTGTCAATCACACCGGACAAGCAGAAATTGTAGGAGTTGACATAATGGCTCAAGAGACAAAGCTCCGTATTTTCAATCTGTACGGACCACCAAACAGAGACCTATCGCTCTAGAGTATGGAGGTCAGAGACTCCAACTGCATAGTAGTTGGAGATTTCAACAGCCACTCGGAGAGATGGGGATACTCTGACACAGACAGCAGAGGTGACGAAGTGGAAGATTGGGAGATAGATGCAAATCTCTCCCTAATCAATAGGCCGGAGGATAGCCCTAGCTTCTATTCAAGAACATGGCATACCACCTCGACTCCAGATTTGGCCTTCTCCACACAGGACATACACTATAAAATAGACCGCCAGGTGCTAAACCAACTGGCAGGTAGCGACCACAGGCCGATCAGGCTAACCATTGACATGGAAGTAGGCCCACAGGAAACAAAACCGCTCCAGCGTTGGAATTACAAACGAGCCGACTGGGACAGATTTGCAATCCTGACAGATGGGCTGTGTGAAACCATCAACACACGAAACACCAAAATGAAGCCCATGGTAGAGAGCCTAAGCAAGGCAATAATGCAAGCCGCCACTGAAACCATCCCAAGAGGAGCTAGGAAAAACTATAAGCCTTACTGGAATGATGAGTTACAGAAAGTGGAAGATGCAGTAACAAATGCTAGGAACATGGCAGAACGAGAAAAATCCATGGAGGCAAACATCGCCCTCAAAGCCGCCGCGGCGAAGTACAAACACACTCTCAAGCAAACAGCAAGAGAAAGTTGGAAAAATAAAACGGAAAGTCTAAACCTGGACAAAGAAGGGAAAAAGCTATGGAAGCTAGTCAGAGCCATGAATGACGAAACCCCGTCAAATAAACAAATTACTATCAAGCAGGGCGAGAACTTGATCACAGGTAAGAAAGCCGCAAACGCCTTTGTCGATCACTATGCCAGAGCAAACCACATCGAGGTCCCTGCAGATAAGCATACAGACATTAGCGAAGAGCTAAAGGGACACGAAAACATAAATACGGCTCCTGAAGAGCACATGATGGCCAAACTAACAATGCGCGAAATGGAAGAGGCTATGAGAACACTAAAGAAAAGGAAATCTCCCGGAAAAGACGGGATAACAAACGAAATGCTGATGGGGCTGGGCCAAACAGCGAAGAAGAAACTACTATCAGTCCTGAACCAAAGCTGGAAAAGGGGTATTGTACCCCAGGCATGGAAAGATGCAATACTGGTACCAGTACCAAAAACAGGAAAGGACAAAACAGATCCAAATGGATACAGGCCCATAAGCCTACTGAGCTGTGTCGGCAAGCTGATGGAACGGATGATAAACACCAGACTGATGTGGCATCTGGAAGAAAAACGAATACTAATTCCACAGCAAGCCGGCTTTAGACAGCACAGATCCACTGAGGACCAGGTCATCCTCATAGCCCAGGAGATAGAAGATGCCTACCAGGCACAGAAACACACAGTAGCTGTTTGGGTGGATCTGGAAAAGGCATTTGACAAAGTCTGGAAGGATGGACTTAGAGTCAAGCTAAGAAGAAGTGATGTCTGTGGGAAGATGTACAAGTGGATCAACCACTACCTCAAACAAAGAACGGCCAGAGTCCAAGTACAAGGGCAGATGAGCAAAAAGGTGACACTCGAGCAGGGAGTACCCCAAGGGGGAGTATTGTCACCCACACTCTTCCTGGTATATATAAACGATATTACAGAGAATATACCAAGAAGAGTCCATAGCTCAATGTTTGCAGACAATCTGGCTATGTGGACCTCTGAAAAGAATCTCACCATAGCAAGAAATCGGATGCAGACGGCCCTAACATCGCTGGAAGAGTGGGCGAACTCATGGCTGGTCAAGATAAACGAGGAGAAAACCACGTGCACAATATTCTCGCTCTCATTAAAACCCCAAAGTACCAAATTAAGTCTAAATGACAAAATCCTGCAGCCAAACGACAACCCAACCTATCTGGGAGTCACATTTGATCGGCGCATGACATGGAAAAGTCAGATTGAGAGAAACCGAATGAAAGCCAGAGAAAGAATGGCGATCATGAGGAATCTTGCTGGCACAAGCTGGGGAGCAGACGAAGGCATACTAAAGAAACTGTACACTGGAAGAGTGAGACCAGTTCTCGAGTATGGCATTGCGGCATGGACAACAGCAGCGAAGGCGAACTTCGATAAAGTTAACAAACTTCAAAACCAAGCCATGAGAATTATAACAGGTGGCATGAAGTCAACGCCAATTGTAGAACTTGAAAAGATTACAAAACTGCAATCCATGACCGATAGAAGAGACTGCAGAGCCCAGCTGCAGTCAGAGAAACTCCGAAGACTGACGGACCATCCAATGTACCAGAGACTAAACAATTTGGGAAATGGGAAACTAAAGCGGAGAAACTTTGCAGAAATAGCCAAAGCAAAGATGCACGAAGATCCCATAAACGCACTAACAACACCAAAACCCATCACTACTGTACGAAAACCTACTTGGAGGCAGGATATATTTCCAGAGGTGGTAGAAAATATACCAGGTATTGCAAACAAAAACTGCCAGACTGAAAAAGAAAGGAGAGACACTACCCTAAGCTTCATAACGAAAAGCTACCCAAGCATGGACTGGACCCATGCATACACCGACGGTTCTGTAACAAACACTACACAGAACGGAGGGGCAGGAGCATTCCTGAACCTACCAAATGGCAGAAAAATAACACTGTCATTCGCTACTGGTAAGTACACAAGCAATTTCAGAGCGGAGGCAGAGGCACTGAGGGCGGCAGTGGAAGAAATGGTAACACACAGTGAGAATGAGAGCCATATAGTCCTGCTGACAGATGCTCTCGCCGTAGTCACAGCGCTAAAAAGCCAGAAAAACACTGAGCTTAATGACTTAAGAGCAGCACTCTGCAAACTGTGCCAGCAGTCCGCACCAAAAAGGGTGGTGGTACAGTGGGTTCCGTCACACTGCAACATCCAAGGCAACGAGGAGGCAGACAGACTGGCAAAAGAAGGTGCAAGGCTACCACAAACAGATACCAGTATGACGTACGAAGAGTCAAAACGGCTTATCAAAGCCAGATACATGACCAAATGGGAAACCGAACATACTGGTTACACCAAAAACGATGCCTATTACCAGTTGAACCGAAGATAGCAGGTCGTTGTCTTCAGACTCCGCACTGGCCACAACAGACTGAGGTACCACCTATTCAACAAATTGAAGATAGGGTGTACCGACGAATGCCCGTGCGGTACTGGTAAAATGACCCCTGAACATCTGCTGCAGAACTGCCCGACATACGAGGATCAGAGAGAGCAGATGTGGCCATTGTCAGTGGAACTGCAAGACAAGCTCTATGGTAGTGGCGAGAGTCTCAGGATGACCGCCGCATTTTTTCGAAAAAATAATGGTTACTGTCTGACTGTGTACGCAGAAGAAGAAGAAGAAGATAGACATGCGGACAGATTAGACAGAAAGGTTATAGAAGGCATGCTATGTGGACATACATACATACATATTAGATATACATACATATTAGACAGGCATACAGATTATAAAGTTATAAAGTCATAAAGTCATTAGATAAATATACTAAAGGCAGCCATAATGTCAGCCAGACGTACTTCATAGAAGGAATCATTCAGACAAACGGTTGGAAATTGTAATCCACAAAACAACGGACGGATGAATTACGCAAATTAGATGGATTGGATTGAGTTGGATTGGATCGGATTTCAGACAGGCAGGCAGACAGGCCACAGGGGAGGGAAATCTACAGACATATGTCAAGCCCCAATCCAATTGACAGTATACATGAACTCACAAGGAAGGATCGGAGAACGATTTTCCGACTGAGAACCAAAAACATCCCACTAAACAAGCACCTGAATAGAATCCAACCATAAAGCAATTTCAGAGCGGATGTAGAGGCACTGGGGGCTGCAGTAGAAGCAATGCTGACAGGCGAAAGCAATGAAAGCCAGAGAGTCCTGCTTACAGATGCCCTGGCCGTAGTTACAGCACTAAAAAGCCAGAAAAATACTGAACTTAATGAACTTAACTATGCCAGCAGTTCACACCAAAAAGAGTAGTGGTACAGTGGGTTCCATCCCACTGTAACATCCAAGGCAACGAGGAGACAGACAGACTGGCAAAATAAGGTGCAAGACTACCACAACCAGATTCTAGTGTGACCTACGCGAGTCCAAAAGGTTTATTAAAGCCAGATACATGACCAAATGGGAAACAGAACATACTGGCTACACAAAAAATGATGCCTATTACCAGTTGAACAGAAGAGAGCAGGTCGTGGTCTTTAGACTCCGCACAGGCCACAACAGAGTGAGGTACCAACCTATTCAATAAACTGAAGATAGGTGGCACTGACAAATGCACTTGTGGTACAGGAAAAATGACCGCTGAACGCCTGCTGCAAAACTGCCCGACATACGAGGACCAGAGAAAGCACATGTAGCCATCACCAGTAGCAACACTAGACAAGCTATATGGCAGTGTCGACAGCCTCAGAATGACAGCTGCTTTCTTCGAACAAATACAGGTTGACGTCTGACAGCGTACGAAGAAGAAGAAGAAGAAGAATCCAACCATAACACACTCCTGGATGCCAGTCATATGAAACCGTTGATATTCATCTCCTTGGGTGCTCAGTGCTCAAAGATTTAAGAAAAATGCTTCTACCTCCGAGTCCAGATAAATGGAACACTTTATATGGCACTAGACAACAACTGATAAACACGTGCAGATACCATTACGTGGTATTGGGCCGAAGGGCAAGAGCCCGCATGCTGCTTGATCCGAAACAACAACATGTTGTTCTTCTTTCGGGGATGTAGACGTTAGCTGTGGACAGGGGATGTACGCCTGATTTGAAGTCTTTATTTCACGGGCTTCACTAGCCTGTGTTCGCTACTAAGCTGATGTTTTTTGTTTTGGATGCCTCGCGTGAAGCCACCTTCACGAAGAGATATGCACCAGGCGGGCAGATCTTGGACTGCATCTCGACGAGTGTCGAGTTAAACGCTGAAGGATTTTAGTGAAGCCTTAAGCTTGTCTTTGAAGCGTTTCTTTTGTTCATTAAGGTGGCGTTTAGCCTTCTGAATCTCACCATAAAAGTGTATTTTTGACAGTCGATAGAATTACGTGTGGACTACATGACCCGCCCCGCGGATCTTGAACTGCATCAGAATAATACAAATGCTAGGGATATTAGCTCTTTCAAGAACGGCGGTATCTAGGGCCATGTCGTGCCATTTGGTCATATATGTCATTCTGATGGACTGTGAATGTGGTTGAACACTTTTTTTTACCTGGCGTATACAGTCTATGTTTAACAAGTACACAGCAGGACTGGCAGCACCACAACTCTTTAGACCATCAGCTTCGTATGTAGACTAATGCGACGTCGATGTCAAACATTTGTGTGTGATCTGGCTAACGATCTGCTGACTTTGAAGATCCTACCATTCACCTTACATCAATGACGCCGTTCTGGAATAGTGTGCTACCAAGGTACGTGCATCTGGTCACAGTCTATAGGTTTTAAAGCAGAGGACTAAAGGGAACTTGGCCGCTGCTGTCGCCACATCGTGTGCTGGCTATGTTTGTTTATTTCACTCCCAATATAAAAAAAAACATACGTCATACTGGGAATTCGATCCGTTGTTTTCATTGTCAGCAGGCGGAAACCATTCTGCCACGCGTTCGAATGTAATCATGGATGGAGAAATAGTTGAACAAGTACATATGTTCACATATTTAGGGCAAACCATAGCTATTGAGATTGAAATTAAGACAAAGATTGCAATGGCAAAACAGGCTTTCGGAGAAAAAAACAAAAATTTCTAACCTAAAAGAATTTCAGGAAAGAGGTGAGGAAAGGAATACTCACTATTCATACTACTCACAGCTTTCAGTTTACCACCATTTCCTTGATAACTGGTTTAGAATGAGTATAGTAAGCAACTGTTTCATCAAGCACGATTACTGATTTGATAGCATTACCCACGAATGCTTCTCTTCTTTCTTCAGTTCTTCTTCCACTCTAGTAGAATGTGTAAACAGTACTTTTTCGCAGAGCTGGTCTTCTTCTGCAAGTCGAGTTTCATCCAGAGCTGGTCTTCTTCTACAAGTCGAGTTTCATCCAGAGCTGGTCTTCTTCTGCAAGTCCAGTTTCTTCTTCTTCTTCTTCATCGTACGCAGTCAGACAGTAACCATTATTTTTTCGAAAAAAGCGGCGGTCATCCTGAGGCTGTCGCCACTGCCATAGAGCTTGTCTTGTGGTTCCACTGGTGATGGCCACATCTGCTCTCTCTGATCCTCGTATGTCGGGCAGTTCTGCAGCAGATGCTCAGCGGTCATTTTCCCGGTACCACACGGGCATTCGTCGGTACCACCTATCTTCAATTTGTTTAATAGGTGGTATATCAGTCTATTGTGGCCAGTGCGAAGTCTGAAGACAACGACCTGCTCTCTTCTGTTCAACTGGTAATAGGCATCGTTTTTGGTGTAGCCGGTAGGTTCAGTTTCCCATTTGGTCATGTATCTGGCTTTAATAAGCCGTTTTGACTCTTCGTACGTCATACTAATATCTGTTTGTGGTAGTCTTGCACCTTCTTTTGCCAGTCTGTCTGCCTCCTCGTTGCCTTGGATGTTGCAGTGTGATGGGACCCACTGTACCACTACCCTTTTTGGTGCGAACTGCTGGCACAGTTTGCAGAGTGCTGCTCTTAAGTCATTAAGCTCAGTGTTTTTCTGGCTTTTTAGCACTGTGACTACGGCGAGAGCATCTGTAAGCAGGACTATATGGCTTTCATTTTCATTATGTGTCACTATTTCTTCCACTGCCGCCCTCAGTGCCTCTGCCTCCGCTCTGAAATTGCTTGTGTACTTACCAGTAGCGAATGACAGTGTTATTTTTCTGCCATTTGGTAGGTTCAGGAATGCTCCTGCCCCTCCGTTCTGTGTAGTGTTTGTTACAGAACCGTCAGTGTATGCATGGGTCCAGTCCATGCTTGGGTAGTTTTTCGATATAAAGCTTAGGGTAGTATCTCTCCTTTCTTTTTCAGTCTGTCAGTTTTTGTTTCCAATACCTGGTATATTTTCTACTACCTCTGGAAATATATGCTGCCTCCAGGTAGGTTTTCGTACAGTAGTGATGGGCTTTGGTGTTGTTAGTGCGTTTATGGGATCTTCGTGCATCTTTGCTTTGGCTATTTCTGCAAAGTTTCTCCGCTTTAGTTTCCCATTTCCCAAATTGTTTAGTCTCTGGTGCATTGGATGGTCAGTCAGTCTTCGGAGTTTCTCTGACAGCAGCTGGGCTCTGCAGTCTCTTCTATCGGTCATGGATTGCAGTTTTGTAATCTTTTCAAGTTCTACAATTGGCGTTGACTTCATGCCTCCTGTTATAACTCTCATGTCGTTTGGCTGAAGGTATTTGCCGTTTAGACTTAATTTGGTGTTTTGGGGTTTGTTTGATAGCGAGAATATTGTACATGTGGTTTTCTCCTCGTTTATTTTGACCAGCCATGAGTTCGCCCACTCTTCCAGCGATGTTAGGGCCTGCTGCATCCGATTTCTTGCTATGGTGAGATTCTTTTCAGAGGTCCACATAGCCAGATCGTCTGCAAACATTGAGCTATGGACTCTCCTTGGTATATTCTCTGTAATGTCGTTTATATATA
The DNA here is from genome assembly GCA_036924085.1 of Ariolimax columbianus. Lineage (NCBI taxonomy): Eukaryota > Metazoa > Mollusca > Gastropoda > Stylommatophora > Arionidae > Ariolimax > Ariolimax columbianus. The sequence continues at coordinate 88,069,765 of JAVGWX010000001.1, read as the reverse complement.
CCAGGAGAAGTGTGGGTGACAGTACTCCCCCTTAGGGTACTCCCTGCTCGAGTGTCACCTTTTTGCTCATCTGCCCTTGTACTTGGACTCTGGCCCTTCTTTTTTTTAGGTAGTGGTTGATCCACTTGTACATTCCCCCACAAACTTCACTTCTCCTTAGCTTGACTCTAAGTCCGTCTTTCCAGACTTTGTCAAATGCCTTTTCCAGGTCACCCAAACCGCTACTGTGTGTTTATGTGCCTGGTAGGCATCTTCTATTTCCTGGGCTATGAGGATGACCTGGTCCTCAGTGGATATGTGCTGTCTAAAGCCGGCTTGCTGTGGAATTAGTATTCGTTTTTCTTCCAGATGCCACATCAGTCTGGTGTTTATCATACGTTCCATCAGTTTGCCGACACAGCTCAATAGGCTGATAGGCCTGTATCCATTTGGATCTGTTTTGTCCTTTCCTTTCTTTGGTACTGGTACAAGTACTGCGTCTTTCCATGCCTGGGGTAAGATACCCCTTTTCCAGCTTTGGTTCAGGGCTGATAGCAGTTTCCTCTTCGCTGTTTGGCCCAGCCCCATCAGCATTTCGTTTGTTATCCCGTCTTTTCCGTGAGATTTCCTTTTCTTTATTGTTCTCATGGCCTCTTCCATTTCACTCATTGTTAATTTGGCCCTCATATGCTCTTCTGGTGCCATATTGATGTTGTCGTGCCCCTTTTGCTCTTCACTAATGTCTGTATTCCTATCTGCAGGGACCTCGATGTGGTTTGCTCTGCCATAGTGTTCTACAAAAGCGTTTGCGGCTTTTTTTCCAGTGAGCAAGTTTTCGCCCTGCTTGATGGTAATTTGTTTGTTTGAAGGGGTTTCGTCATTCATGGCTCTGACTAGCTTCCATAGCTTGTTCCCTTCTTTGTCAAGGTTGAGGCTTTCAGTTTTGTTTTTCCAGCTCTTTTTTGCTGTTTGATTTAGAGTGTATTTGTATTTCGTCGTGGCGGCTTTGAGGGCGATATTTGCCTCCATAGATTGTTCTCGCTCTGCCATGTTCCTAGCATTTGTGACTGCATCTTCCGCTTTCTTCAACTCATCATTCCAATAGGGCTTATAGTTTTTCCTAGCCCCTCTTGAGATGATTTCAGTGGCGGCTTGCATTATTGCCTTGCTTAGGCTTTCCACCATGGGCTTCATTTTGTTATTTCGTGTGTTGATGGTTTCACACAGCCCGTCTGTCAGGATTGCAAATCTGTCCCAGTCGGCTCGTTTGTAATTCCAACGTGGGAGCGGTTTTGTTTCCTGTAGGCCTACTTCCATATCAATGTCTAGTCTGATCGGCCTGTGGTCGCTACCTGCCAATTGGTTTAGCACCTGGCGGTCTATTTTATGGTGTATGTCCTGTGTGGAGAAGCCCAAATCTGGAGTCGAGCTGGTATGCCATGTTCTAGAATAGAAGCTAGGGCTATCCTCCGGCCTATTGATTAGGGAGAGATTTGTGTCTATCTCCCAATCTTCCACTTCGTCACCTCTGCTGTCTGTGTCAGAGTATCCCCATATCTACGAGTGGCTGTTGACGTCTCCAACTACTATGCAGTTGGAGTCTTTGACGTCCATACTCGAGAGCGATAGGTCTTTATTTGGTGGTCCGTACAGATTGAAAATGCGGAGCTTCGTCTCTTGAGCCATTATGTCAACTCCTACAATTTCTGCTTGTTCGGTGTGATTGCCAGATACCGCGCTACTCGGTATGCAGTTTCAGGTCAGTATCAGGACCCCTCCTTTGTGACCTTCTCTATCGAGACGGAAGGTCTGGTATCCTCTGATTGAGAATTTATGGTTATTGTTGAGGTGCGTTTCCTGTATACATGCCACGTCAATCTTACCTTCATGCAGGTGATGCGTTAGGGAAAGCTTTTTGTTAACGACACCCTCCGCATTCCACTGTAGTATTTTTAGGGTCTTGAGTTTTTGGTCAATAGGAATTGGCCCATAGCCATGTGCCTTGACTCCACGACACATGGGTGGGTGACCACCAGTAGTCAAGGGTGGGCCCCTTCGAGGAGTGAGGCCCGGCACTCTCGCTGCCTGGCGGGACTCCGCAGGATGAGCGCCATACGTTTTTCTGATCGGTTGTACTGTCATCATACTGCGATTTACGTTGCACTGTTCCATTACGCTTGTGGCCCCGTGCATCCGATTTCGACAGGCGTTTCTGTAGGGATGCCCTCCTTAGCCTTTGGCTGTCCCCAGCCTATCTGCAAGGCAGCAGTTTTTTGTGATCAGAGTTGTCTCTCTTATGGAAGTTGTCTTACCAGACTAACGAGTCTTCACTACTCGTGTCTATAGGGTGCGGTGATGATATATGAGATGATATATGATATGAACTGGTTTACCCGGAAGAGAGGCAGTCCAGTGTGTCTGTATCCCAGGGTCGTCACGTCCTGCCAGAAACGTAGCATTTGCATGTGAGTGGGGTATCTCTTTGCTCCCTTTATTTTCTTGTCTTCTATGCAGGGATGGTACGCCTAGCATTCCCCGCCACCTGGGATGTTGACACAGTGGGGCAGGTGTGCAATGTCCGCTAGTCTGTATCTCTTCTGCGTCCATTGGTATGGATGATAGCGTACAGAGGTAGAGATCGAAGCAGAAGTGCATTTAACCAGGAGCCAAGCCTGGTAATGTCACGGAGATGTTGTTCGCCTGGTTTGCGGACATATCTCGTGGTCTAGGAATGAGTCTCGACAGTTCACAGTGAGGTGGCTGCTCTACTGTTTTCGACACCCCGACCAAGAACTAAGTCTTATGTTGGTGGTTTTGCACCCCATCGTCGTATAGGGTGAATATCGAGCAGCTATCCGCCCGCTTTGATCGGCGGATGGAAGAGACCTCTTTCTGTGGCTCGACCTAGTAGGGTTGAGGGGCGATACCCAGGTTCCAACCATATCGAAGCCTCCCATTGCAGTGGTGCTGAGATTTTGGGCGAGATTCCGGCTTACAGGCGTCCGGCCGTAATCCCTCACATGGTAGCCTCGCGCCATTGGCTTATCAGCCTGGTACGTGAACCAAATGTCTGCGGCTCCTCTCGAGTTGAGCAGGATTTCCGTAGCAACGCCCTATCATTTGTAGGGTAAAACTGACCAGTCTTACGATGGTCTATTTCCAGCACCCGTTCACTATTTGGCCAGGACGAATTAATCGAGGGCTTTTGTTTGTCATTGATCAGGTATCTGGAACCTGCGGTTTCTGCGGGGTTAAGACACGATTTCCGTAGCGTTCTTTTATTTGAAGGTTAGACAGCTGACCTGTCTTCCGTGGGTCTAATACCAGCACACGTTCACTATTAGACCCAACGAAAGTGCTCTCGATTTGTCAGTCGTTCTACAGTATTTGCGTGTTGAGTCAAATTAAGCCGCAGACTACACTCCTGGTGGTGCCCTTCCGTCAATTCCTTTAACGAACACTTGATGCGGGACAGTCAAGCAACCGAGAGGATGGCCCCAGATTTTCGAGGGTCTAATTCCAGCACCCGTTCCATATTAGACTCAACGAAAGTGCTCTCGGCATGTCAATCATTTCAGTGTTTGGCCGTGTCGAGTCAAATTAAGCCGCAGGCTCCACTCCTGGTGGTGCCCTTCCGTCAATTCCTTTAAGTTTCAGCTTTGCAACCATACTTCCCCCGGAACCCAAACACTTTGGTTTCCCGGAAGCTGCCCGCAGAGTCATCGAAGCAACTCCTGCGGATCGCTAGTCGGCATCGTTTATGGTCAGAACTACGACGGTATCTGATCGTCTTCGCGCCTCTGAAGTCGAGTTTCATCCAGAGCTGGTCTTCTTCTGCAAGTCTAGTTTAATCCAGAGCTAGTCTTCTTCTGCAAGTCGAGTTTCATCCAGAGCTGGTCTTCTTCTGCAAGTCGAGTTTCATCCAGAGCTAGTCTTCTTCTGCAAGTCGAGTTTCATCCAGAACTGGTCTTCTTCTGCAAGTCGAGTTTCACCCAGAGCTGGTCTTCTTCTGCAAGTCGAGTTTCACCCAGAGCTGGTCTTCTTCTGCAAGTCGAGTTTCACCCAGAGCTGGTCTTCTTCTGCAAGTCGAGTTTCATCCAGGGCTGGTCTTCATCTGCAAGTCGAGTTTCATCTAGAGCTGGTCTTCTTCAGCAAGTCGAGTTTCATCCAGGGCTGGTCTTCATCTGCAAGTCGAGTTTCATCCAGAGCTGGTCTTCTTCTGCAAGTCGAGTTTCATCCAGAGCTGGTTTTATTCTGCAAGTCGAGTTTTATCCAGGGCTGGTTTTATTCTGCAAGTCGAGTTTCATCCAGAGCTGGTTTTATTCTGCAAGTCGGGACTTCATTTTCACTCAGAGCTGGTCTTCTCCTGCATTCAGGTTTCATCCAGAGCTGGTCTTCTCATGCAGTCAGGTTTCATTCAGAGCTGGTCTTCTGCAGTTGTATATTTCAGGCGTCTAGATTTAAGGTGAAAAATATTCCTTCCTATAACTTTTTTTACTGTTATTTGCACTTTCCGCTGGAATTGGTGAAAGAGTGAATTAGTCGGTGATTTTGTTTAACGTGGATTGGGTTTGCGCAATTCCTAGACCTCACTTTCTCGTTGTGAGCCATTTCAGTTCAGTGACACTACAATCGGGACGACTGGAGATAGCACGCGATACCGATTTTTAAGAGTTCGATGCCCGAAGACTTTACCTTATTCATTACGGGTTCACACCCTAAGCCTTTTCCGTGACTACCTAGTGGGGTGCATCCTTTGTCAGATGGGAATGCAGTGATATATCAGAATTAAGGTTGTAAGGTTGTCTGAGCATTTCTCTCCCTTTGACTATATACTCTGCAGCTCTTTTAATTTCAGCATAGGTTCCCACTGTAATGTCTCTGCGTGCGTGAGGTGTGAAAGTGAATCTTGGACGCTCCGTTCCTCTAGTATCTTCTATAGAAGACTTTCGAATCGCATATTGTGTCCCAGTTTACTCAATCTTAATTTCTGAATCTATATTTTTAAAAATGTGTATCTTAGCGCCTACCTCGGTGAGGACAATGTCAGTGGATCTTCTTTCTGTCCAACTCACACTTTGTGCTATACGATAACACTGCATTTAAAACACTTCCAAGCTCTTTCCATCCTTCATTGTCCATGTTTCAGCCCCATACAGTACAATTAACCCTATATGAGTAATGATTATTCTTTTCCTCAACTCTGTTCTGAAAATCTTTGAAGTTAGCAATCGTTGCTGTTCTCTGAAGACATTCTTTGCCAATAAAATCCGTATCTTAATTGCCGTCTCATTGGCGACAACTTCTGTTATGATTTGTCCTAAATATCAATTTCGATTATTTTTCCATTGATGATTTTATATAACAGGGCGTGACAGAATGGTTTCCATGCCAGCATGCTGACAAGGACTGTAGCGGATCCAGTCACTGGTACGGCATTTGTTGTTTTGTTGGTGATGAAATAAACAAACATGTAAGCACACGAAGTGGCGACAACAGTGGCCAAGCGATCTGTAGTCATGTACCTTAAAACTCTTCGACTACCTCAGCGATGAGAATAAAGTAAAGTAGTTCGACTGTTTACGACGGATGATTCATTCATGCGCATAGGTTGCCGTTTGTTACAAAGTTGTTTTTTTTCAATGCGTTTATTTGCATGCAAACTCTTTGCAATGAATGACCATAACTAAATCGCGTGTCTAGCCTTGCTCTCATGTGAACCGCTATTGGTGTCTAGCCTTGCTCTCATGTGAATCGTTATTGGTGTCTAGCCTTGCTCTCATGTGAATCGCTATTGGTGTCTAGCCTTGCTCTCATGTGAATCGCTATTGGTGTCTAGCCTTGCTCTCATGTGAATCGCTATTAGTGTCTAGCCTTGCTCTCATGTGAATCGCTATTGGTGTCTAGCCTTGCTTTCATGTGAATCGCAATTGGTGTCTAGCCTTGCTCTCATGTGAATCGCTATTGGTGTCTAGCCTTGCTCTCATGTGAATCGCTATTGGTGTCTAGCCTTGCTCTCATGTGAATCGCTATTGGTGTCTAGCCTTGCTCTCATGTGAATCGCTATTGGTGTCTAGCCTTGCTCTCATGTGAATCGCTATTGGTGTCTAGCCTTGCTCTCATGTGAATCGCTATTGGTGTCTAGCCATGCTCTCATGTGAATCGCTATTGGTGTCTAGCCTTGCTCTCATGTGAATCGCTATTGGTGTCTAGCCTTGCTCTCATGTGAATCGCTATTGGTGTCTAGCCTTGCTCTCATGTGAATCGCTATTGGTGTCTAACAATGCTCTCATGTGAATCGCTATTGGTGTCTAGCCATGCTCTCATGTGAATCGCTATTGGTGTCTAGCCTTGCTCTCATGTGAATCGCTAATTTACCCGTTGAGTCAGCTAAACCACAGGTTCTCAACCTTTTTTGAGACACGACTCTATTTTATAGAAGTGATTCGCGATCCAGATACATTTTAAAAAGGCTTTTCAATAGAGTAAAAGAAAATACAGTTGACAATAGATTGTTTACAGTATAATATAATTCAATAAAATTTTAACTTACAACACATTTCTTGATTTCTGAGTGGCGGTGGAAACACAATTTATAATTTTTCGCTTTAATTCCCTTACGGAAACAAATCTCTGTGCAGGACGCGATGACGTGGTTTTTTTTGTTTCCAAAAAAACTGTTTATGTAAACACTCTATGATCCACTCGTTGATGTATGTGACTATGGGCCGCTTCGGTGTATTCACTGGGAACACAAGATATAAAACTACTCATATTTGTATGAGTTATATTCGATATTTAAAACAAAATTATTATGTCATTCAAACTTTAAGACTATTGAAAATTAAAATTATTTTAATATCAATGTTTTTGTTAGTCTACTGCTTCATCCGGCGACTCCCACAAAAAACACCCCATATGGAGTCGCGACCCATAGGTTGAGAACCCGTGAGCTAGACGCATCATCCGCGTTACCCTTCAAGGCCAGTCTACATGACAGTGCAGAGATATTCTATGGTGTCATGTTTGTAGCGCTATACAGATACGCCAAATAAAATATGGAAATATGTGAAAATGAATGGCAGGTGAGGACTAGGGGTGGGCGAGCTTTTTCCAGTGGAAGCATGTGTGATAGATCTGGGAGTGCAGACAGACACGTCAGCTTTCGTGGGGGTCAGAATGTCGGACAAATGGATAAGAGTATCATCGATTCTAGCATAGGCAGGGCATGAACCCAAATATCAAGGTGAAGTAGCCTCAGGATATTTATCTGTGGTGGAAAGATTGTGGAGGCTATTGGCCTAGTGGTTGTAGTACCGGTCTCTGAATAACAGGACAGGGTTCAAAATCCGATTTAGGTATATATTTCTTATATTGCATATGAAATACAAATATAGTCTGCACATTCCGTTGTTACTGAAGGTGTAAGCGACCTTTGCTGATGAAGCTCCGCAATCCGTTTGGCTGACCCCAGCAACATAAATAACCGCAGCTTTGATAATAATGTGAAAATGATATATGGAACAAGTGCTGCATGATAATATGGTTAATGGAGGAGATGGCGGCTTGTGATGAAATGAAGTCTTTTTCGAGGGGCCAAGCTGAATGGAGCACGCTTTATGTATATCCAGTCTTCTTCGAGGGGTCAAGCTGACTGGAGCAGGCATTATAAATCTCCGGTCTTCTTCGATGGGTCAAGCTGACTGGAGTAGAGAACTGTAAATCTCCAGTCTTCTTCAATGGGTCAAGCTGACTGGAGTAGAGAACTGTAAATCTCCGGTCTTCTTCAACGGGTCAAGCTGACTGGAGCAGGAATTATGTATATCCGGTCTTCTTCGATGGGTCAAGCTGACTGGAGTAGAGAACTGTAAATCTCCAGTCTTCTTCAATGGGTCAAGCTGACTCGGGTAGAGAACTGTAAATCTCCGGTCTTCTTCAACGGGTCAAGCTGACTGGAGTAGAGAACTGTAAATCTCCAGTCTTCTTCAATGGGAAAAGCTGATTGGAGTAGAGAACTGTAAATCTCTGGTCTTCTTCAACGGGTCAAGCTGACTGGAGTAGAGAACTGTAAATCTTCGAAGTCTTCTTCAATGGGTCAAGCTGGCTGGAGCAGACAATTGTAAATCTAAACACCTTTTTGTGGGACTTAGTCTTAGTCGACCTGTACATCTACAATGGCGTTTGTCCTTGTGCAGACCTCAACATGTGTGCGAGTTGATGGTAGCCGGGAAGCACATTTCTCTGCTTAGCGGGCTGGGCTCGAGCAGTACTGTTTTGTTTTTAAATGTTGTGCTGATTTCATCTCGATTTTCAGTCGATTCTGACTCGGGAACGAGTTGTCCAGTGGAATGGCTAACTTGTTTGTTTTAGGATCGCGAGTGTAGAGCAGCTCAATCAGATCTTGCCACTTAGCGAGATGTGTTCTAGAATCTTTCCACCTAGCGAGAGATGTTCTAGGATCTTACCACCTAGAGAGATGTGTTCTAGGATCTTACCACCTAGAGAGATGTGTTCTAGAATCTTTCCACCTAGCCAGAGATGTTCTAGGATTTTACCACCTTGAGAGATGTGTTCTAGGATCTTGCCACCTAGCGAGAGGTGTTCTATGATCTTGCCACCTAGAGAGATGTGTTCTAGGATCTTGCCACCTAGAGAGATGTGTTCTAGGATCTTGTCACCTATAGAGAGGTGTTCTAGGATCTTGCCACCTAGAGAGAGGTGTTCTAGGATCTTGTCACCTAGAGGGAGGTGTTCTAGGATCTTGCAACCTAGAGAGAGGTGTTCTAGGATCTTGCCACCTAGAGAGAGGTGTTCTAGGATCTTGCCAACTAGAGAGAGGTATTCTAGGATCTTGTCACCTAGAGAGGGGTATTCTAGGATCTTGTCAACTAGCGAGAGGTATTATAGGATCTTGTCACCTAGAGAGAGGTATTCTCGGATCTTGTCACCTAGAGAGAGGTATTCTAGGATCTTGTCACCTAGAGAGAGGTATTCTAGGATCTTGTCACCTAGAGAGAGGTATTCTAGGATCTTGTCACCTAGAGAGAGGTATTTGAGGATCTTTCCACCTAGCGAGAGGTATTCTAGGATCTTGCCAACAGAGAAGTGAAATAATGTTTTGTTCTGGCTCCGACCCTATTCGGCATGTCTTTGCCGTCGTCTTCAGAACTGCTACGGAAGAGAGGGTCTTCTTACATAAAAGGTCAGACGGGAGATTATTCACATGCACCAGAATGCGTGCAGATTGTATCAGAAAGGAGACTATCATTCAGTAAATGCTCTTCACAGACCTGGCAGCCCTGGTTCCACACACAAACACCGAGTTACAGATCCCTATAAATAGATTAGCAAAATCATGTGATCTGTTTAGACACCATCAGCCTAGATACGATGAAAATTATGTCCGAGGGTGCAGATCCTCCAGGCATAGGCTTAAGCGGTCAAAATTTGAAAGTAGTAATTAATGTTAACCACCACGGACCCACAATGCCCGTCAACCGTTCACTGGGCGCAGAGCTGTAAAATAGATTAGTAGCTGTCTCAAAAGTACGTGTCAAGCTCTCACAGAGAGTGGAAAAACTACAATCTGACCATCTCTACAAAGGTTGCTGTGCACAGATCATTTGTGCTTGGTACCCTGCTCTATGGCAGCCGAACGTGGACCTTGAATGATTCAGAGGAGAAAAGGTTAAATGCTTTTCATATTCGAAGGGCCCGAGGAGCCCACGTGCAATTTCATGAAGTGATAAATGAGGTGTTTGGACCACGTAAAGATTGCCAGTTAAAGTAGCTTGTCTTCTTTTCGGAAGTCGGGGTGTTGATCAGCCCATTTTACCCTGAAGTTGACTTTAATTGTGGTCTTGTCCTCATTATATGTGATACTCAGGTCTTTTTGTAGGGATGCTCGTCCACTCTTTGCTAGTTTGTCTGCAGCTTCACTGCCTTCAATATTGCAGTGGGATGGGATCCGCTGTATGACCAACCTTGGGTATTCTGCTGAGAGTTGTGTCAGGGAGAACATACATTATCTTAACTAGAGAAGAGCAAGTCATCATCTTTAGACTGAGAACTGGGCATAACCGATTGAAGGGTCCTTTTTACAACAGAATGAGGATTGGGACATATGACAGGTGCCTATGTGGGGAGCATATCATGACCGTGGAGCACATCCTGCAAAGCTGCACGCTCAAGCAGGGAAAGAGAGAACAATACTGGCGTCGTGAGATAGATATGAGACAACAGCTGTATGGAGATGAAACAACCTTACTAGCAACGGTGTTCTTTGTAAGAGAAACCGGAACCATGTTCTGAGGATGAACGAAGAAGAAAAGAAGAAGAAGAAGAAGAAGAAGAAGAAGATTGCCAGTTTAGTTACGATCATCCGCCAGCGACGTTTAATCTGGCTAGGTAACGTGAGCAGATGGAGCACGGGTGCATCCCAAAAGTTATTTTATTAGGAGAGTTGGCCTCGGGTAACAAGAACAAAGGTAGACCCTACCTCAGTCACAAAGACGTTTTCAGGCGTGCCCTGTAAGCGATAGACATGAACACCTCAACTGGAAAGAACTTGTCAAAACCCTACCTAGCTGGAAGCAGGCTGTGTGCTGCAAGCAGAAGAAGACAAGATGCGACAAAATGCAGACTCCAAACATGTGCGGCGAAAGTAAGAGCAACTGACTAGGGCCTTTTTCTAGCGTAAAGTCTTTTGTCTCTCCAGATGAACAAGATGCTAATCACTATTGTGTTACGTAATAAAACACATTTGGAAAGCACTGTTAAATGCGACAAATCCTGAATTGTTATTAAAAATAGAAAAGTGGTCAGGGCTCTCACTATTGTCAAAACTGACAAGTATATAGCTTATTTGCGCCTTGCCCCAATGTAAACAACTGTAAATGCGTTCTTGCCGTTGTTAGAACTCGGCACTGTGAAAGGCAATTAGTTGACCAATCCTTCTCGCGGAAATAAGGACGGTACAATAACACGTCTATGGCACTTGATGCTCGTGTGTTGTATCTGTCATGGCAGTGTCTGTGTGGTGGTTGCGTTTGGAGATTGCTGGTGGGAACTGCTGGTGGGGATTGCTGGTGGGGAATGATAGTGGAGATTACTGCTGGGGATTGCTGGTGAAGATTGCCAATGGGGATTGCTGAAGGGGATTGCTGGTGGAGATTGTGGATGGAGATTGCTGGTGGGGATTGCTCGAGGGGATTGCTCGAGGTGATTGCTGGTGGGATTGATGGTGGGATTACGAGTGGGGATTGCTGGAGGGGATTGCGAATAAGGATTGCTAGCGGGGATTGAGGATGGGTTGACAAAGCAGGTCCACTTTCTGTCAATCGTTTAAACCCTACTTGGCACACGGTGTCCCTACATGGGCGAATACGATCTTCGCACGTGACGAAATGTTGGTGTCGTAAATGAACTTGCCCTCGAGTCAACGGGGCTATTGTTCGTGTTATTGCCACTCGTATTTGAGTTAGGTACTGTTGATGACTTTCTTTGGTGGTGGGTTACAGGGGTTCCTTTAACATCTCGATGTGTACTTGAGAGGATGGACCGGGTTTGTCTAGTGCAATGCCTGGCTTCTCAGCAAGATGACCACAATTGGGACCACAGTTTCGACCCTACCTCGTTAGCCAGTGTGCTATGAAACAGTATGTTTCCAGGGAGAACTACATTAAAGTGAGGTGGGTCATATTCAGTATGTTTCACTTGACCTACGCTAACATTATATGATCGGTATGTTTCACCTGACCCACACTAACATTGTCTGATCAGTATTTGTTGCCTGACTCTGATTAACAGTCTAAACAGCATTTTTTGCCTGACCCTGACTAACATAGTCTGATCGGTATGTTTTTTTCAAACCTTAACATTGTCTGATCAGCACGTTTTGCTTGATTATAACTAACATTGTCTGATCAATATGTTTTACCTGACCCTGACCAACATAGTCTGATCGTTATGTTTTTTTCAAACCCTGACTAACATTGTCTGATCAGCATGTTTTACATGATTATAACCAACATCGTCTGATCAGTATTTGTTGCCTGACTCTGATTAACAGTCTAAACAGCATTTTTGTCTGACGCTGACTAACATATTATGATCAGCATATTTTGTCTGACTCTGAATAACATTGTTTTATCAGCATGTTTTACTTAAACCTGACTAAAATAGTCTTATCAGCATGTTTCACGTGCCCTTGACTAACATTGTTACAGCTCTTTAAAAAGCATGTGGATTATATTTCGAGTCTGCGTATTCCTGCCGTCTTAGCAATGCTATTCTTTATTAGGGATATGGTTAGGATTAAGTCAGGGTTAGGATAGGTTGGTGTTTGCATCTTTGCTGCACTTATTTCTTTACCTAAGTCTTTAGTTAGTTATTTAAAATAAAATTGTATCGACCTGTCCTCCCCTTAACCAAAAATGGAATGTCCCACTACAGTCATCAGCTGTCAAAATACGTACGATGGAAATCCAGGGAACGTTGTTTGGGGTGAATTAAGACGCAAGTACAATAGTCTAGTTTTTCTAAGATGCACGACACATATACAGCCTTACAGGTTGGCTGGGAACAGCCAATAGCTGGGGTAGCAGTTCCTAACATACTGAAAATTGACGTTCTATGCCCCGGAACCATTATACAATCCGTCGAATCTGCAAACGAGGACTTTCTTTATCTTTCTGTTTATACCTACGGAGGCGAGACAAGTGTGGCGCATACATATTTGATCAATCCCAGTCTAGGAACAAGCACTCCGACCCAATATCAATGAACACAAAGAGCAACCGCACATGAGAGGAGAAGAAATATGTCTTTAGCTCTTGACGATGCAAACTCTCCCGGGCTTACAAAAATATCGAGCCGGGAGGTGCGCTGGAGTTCTACGCTGGGGAGTGAACGGGATTCATTTCTTAACTCCATCTCAAATTTTCACAACAAAGATGCTCTCTCTCTCTCTCTCAACCGTAGTTGCTGTAGAAAAAGACATTAGGATAAACGTGGCACGGGCCCATGGTAAGTTTAGATAACCGTGTGAAAGTTTAAACGTCGTTGTAAGACTAACTGGCAGGTACAAACAAGACTTCTGTGCTCTTTCGTGCCAGCCGGTTGGGTTGACTAACTGAAACGATCGCCTTATGACGAGGGAACTAGCCTCGTGTTTTCTTCATCCGTCTTCAGATCTCTGTAATGATGGGATGAAGAAACACTTTCGTCAGCCTAGTCGCTAGAGTGATAACAAAATAAAAACATGATGTACCTTCTACGCCCAATGCGCCCAGCAAGAGAGTTCTTTCCATCTGTTTTTAATGGCCGATCCTTTAGGCGAAAATTCGTGTTAATCAGCGTTGTCTAGAAACACCCCACCCCTACTCTCCCAGAAATCTTCCGACCGGTACTAAGTTATTCGGTGCTAGGTATAGCCGGGCGCAGAATGAAAGTTAAGTGGGAGAAATCTGCTTAGAATCTACACGGATTTACGCAATCTGTGATCACCAATGAAAGCTCTTTTCGGTGAATGGTATTTTGATTGGCTTTCGTGGAACTTCCCAGAATGTTTCGCGTGGAAGATTGGAAACATACGATGGGATTATATGTAAATGAGTATTTATATACTAATATAGAATAGTGTTTCGCTTGAGGATCTCACTGCATCAAAATAAGAAGGAAAGAATACTGTAATATCATGTATATAGCAGAACGTGGCTATAGATAGCTGTGGTGGGGATAGCAACCTCGTCATGTAAAATAAATTTCTTCGGAAACGGCCCAAGTGTTTCGTGATTAGGTGCCATGCAACGACAGTGCTTTGTAATGCGTGACATTGAAAAGAAGGATAGAATCCTAAAGAAAATTATTTACTACCGGCACGCTGAAAGTATCAACCTTCCAAATCACCTGTTGCCATCAACTCTTTCTTTCGCTCCAGCTTTACTTTATGAAAATGTTCAGATACAAATGTCCTCGCTTTCTTGTATATTTTAATAAATCCACCTTACGCATCCCAGTCGCATTTCTTCACACCCCACATCGTGAACCTCTTCCGTACACACTTTTGGGAACAAAGTAAAGTAAAAGAAGGTTGGACAGGCGTCTCAGCGTGTGTAGTGTGTCAGTGGATCGCGCTTGTCCCATCGTGTGTAGTGTGTCAGAGATCGCGTTTGTCCCATCGTGTGTAGTGTGTCAGAGATCGCGCTTGTCCCATCATGTGTAGTGTGTCAATGATCGTGCTTGGCTTTCGATTACGTTACTAGTTATGAAAAGATCATTTCTGATTGGTTGCTTTTTAACATTTGCAAGCTATGTTATAGATTGGCCTTATTTGTTATAGACTGACAAGTATGTTATAGATTGGCATGGATGTTATAGATTGACATGTGTGTGATCAATTGAGATGTGTGTTAAAGATTGAGATGTGTGTTATAAATTGAAATATGTGTGGGTAGATTGACATGTGTGTTAGAGATTGACATTCGTGTTATAGATTTGCGTGCATGTTATATATTGGTAAGTATGTTATAGATAGCCTCTACACGGTTGTTTATATAACTGACCGGTGACTGAAACTCTAGACTAAACAAAAATTTCATAAGTGTCATATGTAGGCCGAGTGGTCCATTGGAATCGTTGTGAATGACAAGGACAAGAATAGCACCCCTGCCGCACATAGAGCATGTCACAACAGGCAACTAACTGTGTGACAGGGCATAACACAGGCCTTGGTTAAGTGATTTGTTAAAAGCAGCATAGATGGCGCCTAGCAGGCTGTGAGTCTAGATTATTCTAATATTTGAGTCTATTAAGATGGACTCGTACATCGGTTAACCACTCTCTGCGGCACTTGTCCCAACGCAGGGGAGAAATAAGCTGCTCGAGCTTAACCTGCTAAGCAGAAAATCCTCCTCCCGATTACTTCCAGCTTATACCAGAGATGGGACCTGGCAGCCGGTCTTGTAGAAGTACAGGTCGACTAAGACTAAGACACATGCAGGCTCTATGTTGGCGTATTTAACTGACAGTGCGATCAAAGTTGTAGAGGAAACATTGCTTCATGGAAACATGTCAATAGTGAACGAAAAAACACCAAAGTAACGCACAAAGAATAAGTCTAACATATTGCACCATCAAGAGAAGAGTCAGAAGATAATGGACAGCTATTGTATCCGACCTTTGATGCGGAAATCGCAACTTAACTGAAAAAAATCAGACTTCATGTCCCCTGTAATGGCCACAAAACAGATGTAATAAAACAAGTCAGATGTAATAAGCAAGTCAGATGTAATAAAACAAGTCAGATCAATGTCCCCGATAGTATCATGTAAGCACATGGCAATGGATACTTATTCTTCTTCTTTTTCTTCTTCTTCTTCTGCTTCTTCTTTGTTCATCCTATATTAAGGTCCCGATTTCTCTTACAAAGAACACAGTTGTCTGTAAGACTGTTTTATCTCCATACAGCTTGTGTCCATCTCTGTCTCGCGAGGCCAGTATTGTTCTCTCTTTTCCTGCGTGAGCGTACAACTCTGTAGGATGTGTTACACGGCCAAGGTATGCTTCCCACATGGACACCTGTCAATTGTCCCAATCCTCATTTTGTTTTAAAGACGACCCTTGATTCTGTTTTGCCCAGGACTCCGTTTGAAGATGAGGACTTCCTGTTCTCTAGTTAAGTTAAAGTAGATGTATTCTTTTCGAAAGTCGGAGTATTGATCAGCCCATTTCCCTCTGAAATTAGCTTTAATTATGGTCTTGGCCTCATTATATGTGATGCTCAGGTCTGTTTGTGGGGATGCTCCTCCATTCTTTGCTAGTTTGTCTGCAGTTTCATTTCTTTCAATAGTGCAGTAAGATGGGATCCACTGTATGACCGCAATGGATACAAATACAACAATATTTAACACGATATCCCTGCCCACATTGTGTTCTCATTGCCAAAATTGCTCATTAGCAATCAAAGTTAAAAGAAACATCGTACCAACGGAAGTGAAATTCGGGCGAAGAATGCTTGAAGTAACAAGAATGAATAGAATCCGGAACGAAGATATTAGACGACAAGTATGCACAACACTAGGGCTAGATTTAATCGAGAGACAGCAAACCAAATGGTTCGGCCACGTGACACGACAAACGCCAGACAGTATCCCTCAGAAATCTATACAGCTACAATGGATACAGAGCCAATGGCCGACCACGCACAAGATGGTTAGAGTAAATAACAAGCAGTAAAGCTCCAGATCAGCGCATCACAAACTAGGGTCCAATCAAGAAACCTCGTCGTGACATGCGCTGAAAGGCACAAGCACATACTAAGGCCCTATCAAGAAACCTTGTCGTAACATGGCGCTGAAAGGCACAAGCACATACTAAGGCCCTATCAAGAAACCTTGTCGTAACATGGCGCTGAAAGGCACAAGCACATAATAGGACCCTATCAACAAACATTGTAACATGGCGCTGAAAGGCACAAGCACATAATAGGGCGCTATCAAGATCCCTCGTCGTAACATGGCGCTGAAAGGCACAATCATATACTAGGGCTCGATCAAGAAACCTTGTCGAAACATGACGCTGAAAGGCACAAGCACATACTAGGGCTCGATCAAGAAACCTCGTCGTAACATGGCGCTGAAAGGCACAAGCACATACTAGGGCTCGATCAAGAAACCTCGTCGTAACATGGCACTGAAAGGCACAAGCATATACTAGGGCTCGATCAAGAAACCTCGTCGTAACATGCGCTGAAAGGCACTAGCACATACTAGGGCTTGATCAAGAAACCTCGTTGTAACATGCGCTGAAAGGCACTAGCACATATTAGGGCTTGATCAAGAAACCTCGTCGTAACATGCGCTGAAAGGCACTAGCACATACTAGGGCTCGATCAAGAAACCTCGTCGTAACATGCGCTGAAAGGCACTAGCACATACTAGGGCTCGATCAAGAAACCTCGTCGTAACATGCGCTGAAAGGCACTAGCACATACTAGGGCTCGATCAAGAAACCTCGTCGTAACATGCGCTGAAAGGCACTAGCACATACTAGGGCCCTATCAAGAAACCTTGTCGTAACATGGCGCTGAAAGGCACAAGCATATAGTAGGGCTCGATCAAGAAACCTCGTCGTAACATGCGCTGAAAGGCACTAGCACATACTAGGGCTCGATCAAGAAACCTCGTCGGAACATGCGCTGAAAGGCACTAGCACATACTAGGGCTCGATCAAGAAACCTCGTCGCAACATGCGCTGAAAGGCACTAGCACATACTAGGGCTCGATCAAGAAACCTCGTCGTAATATGCGCTGAAAGGCACTAGCACATACTAGGGCTCGATCAAGAAACCTCGTCGTAACATGCGCTGAAAGGCACTAGCACATACTAGGGCTCGATCAAGAAACCTCGTCGTAACATGCGCTGAAAGGCACAAGCACATACTAGGGCTCGATCAAGAAACCTCGTCGTAACATGCGCTGAAAGGCACTAGCACATACTAGGGCTCGATCAAGAAACCTCGTCGTAACATGGCGCTGAAAGGCACTAGCACATACTAGGGCTCGATCACGAAACCTCGTCGTAACATGGCGCTGAAAGGCACTAGCACATACTAGGGCTCGATCACGAAACCTCGTCGTAACATGCGCTGAAAGGCACTAGCACATACTAGTGCTCGATCACGAAACCTCGTCGTAACATGCGCTGAAAGGCACTAGCACATACTAGGGCTCGATCACGAAACCTCGTCGTAACATGCGCTGAAAGGCACTAGCACATACTAGGGCTTGATCAAGAAACCTCGTCGTAACATGCGCTGAAAGGCACTAGCACATACTAGGGCTCGATCAAGAAACCTCGTCGTAACATGCGCTGAAAGGCACTAGCACATACTAGGGCTCGATCAAGAAACCTCGTCGTAACATGCGCTGAAAGGCACTAGCACATACTAGGGCTCGATCAAGAAACCTCGTCGTAACATGCGCTGAAAGGCACACGCAGGACAAAAAGTGAAAAGAAAAAGCAATGGCTGCAGTGACAATCGGTGCGTTACTTATGTTGTACGATTGGGGGGTGTTGCTTCCCAACCTTTAGCTGAAGCATGTGGCACACACCCTTAGCACGAGCACAACTTAAAACAGACATTCCTTACTTACTTATCTTATAGCCAGGTGTTTAGGTTTAATATCCACATGAAGCAAGTCTACGGTAGAACGGTCACCAACACATGGACTTGCACATCTTGCCGAGAGAGATTGACAAGACGGGTTATAACACATCCTCAATTATTTTATTATTTAAACTCCTGCCGAATACGGATGTGTCGGACTGAAAGGTACAAATATTGCAGTCAAACTATAAACTAGCGACACAACGCATTCCGTTCTCCTGACTAAATCCTGCTACTTGCAAAGCCCTGTTTAGGACTTGGTAGCGGGAGAAGAAGAAGAATATAAAATTTGGAGATAATATTAGAAAGATCCAAACAGAAAGTAAGGTGAGTGAGTAAGTCCAGGTAGCAGTGTAAAATACAGACGTTATGTTAGGTGGGATGAAAAGGAATATTAAACAAAGGAGCTCGGAAGTGAAAGTCAAACTGCATAAAGCATTAATTAAACCTAGATTGGAGTACTGTGTACAAGTGTGTAGTCATTTCCGTATATGGGATATAAACATGCTGGAAAGGATTCAAAGAGCGACAAAACTGATTGTGGGATTCCGGAATTAGAGTTGGGAGAAATGATTTAGAAAAACCGCGTACAGTGTCTAGATTAGAGAAAAATTCGAGGTGACAATACAGGTGACAATTCAGGTGACAATACAGGTGACAATAATACAGGTGTATAAGATAATCAAGGCAAAGGATAATTTTGAGTATAACAAGATTTTCAAAGTACAGCCGGCAACAAGAACAAGAGGACACAGCTACAGATTTATTAAAGAAAGGTCCAGATAGAATTCCAGAACATACTTTTTCAGAGAGAGTCGTTAGTTGGTTGGTTGGTTGGTTGGTTGGTTGGCTGCTAATACCCACAGTGGGTTGGTAACCCTTTTGTGCGCCATGAAATGGACGGAATTTGTAGCAGAATGTAATAGCTTTCCTGGAGAGAACTCGTCAATGCTTGGATCACGAAGGAACTGGTCAATGCTTGGATTACGAAGGAACTCGTCAATGCTTGGATCACGAAGGAACTCGTCAATACTTGGATCACGAAAGAACTCGTCAATGCTTGCATCACCAGAGAACTCGTCAGTGTTTGGATCACGAAGGAACTCGTCAATGTTTGGATCACGAAGGAACTCGTCAATGTTTGGATCACGAAGGAACTCAATGCTTGGATCACGAAG
Source organism: Ariolimax columbianus (assembly GCA_036924085.1). Taxonomy (NCBI): domain Eukaryota; kingdom Metazoa; phylum Mollusca; class Gastropoda; order Stylommatophora; family Arionidae; genus Ariolimax; species Ariolimax columbianus. The sequence continues at coordinate 88,050,439 of JAVGWX010000001.1, read as the reverse complement.
GGACTCGTCAATGTTTGGATCACGAAGGAACTCAATGCTTGGATCACGAACGAACTCGTCAATGCCTAGGATCACGAAGGAACTCGTCAATGTTTAGATCACCAGGGAACTCGTCAATGTTTGTATCACGAACGAACTCGTCGATGTTTGGATCACCAAGGAACTCGTCAATTTTTGGATCACGAAGGGACTCGTCAATGTTTGGATCACGAAGGAACTCGTCAATGTTTGGATCACCAAGGAACTCGTCAAAGGTTTGGATCACGAAGGAACTCGTCTATGTTTGGATCACGAAGGAACTCGTCAATGTTTGGATAATGAAGGAACTCGTCAATGTTTGGATCACCAGGGAACTCGTCAATGTTTAGATCACGAAGGAACTTGTCAATGTTTAGATCACGAAGGAACTCGTCAATGTTTAGATCCCCAGGGAATTCGTCAATCTTTGGATCACCAGGGAACTCGTCAATGTTTGAATCACGAAGGAACTCAATTTTTAGTTCACGAGAAAAGTCAATTGTTGGATCGCGAGGGAACTCAGTCGTGGTCCGCTGGGCAACTTGTCAATTTTTGGATTACGAGGGAACAATTGTTGGATCGCAAGGGAACTCGTCAATGGTTGGATCGCGAGGTAACTCGTCAATGGTTGGATCGCGAGGGAACTCGTCAATGGTTGGATCGCGAGGGAAATCGTCAAAGGTTGGATCGCAAGGTGTGCTGAGATCGGGAACTGAACCCTCTCTCTTTGCAGTCACAGACAAGCACTATAATCACTTTATCGCATATGCCACAAGAAATGAAAGACTTTATTCTTCTTGTCTTCTTCTTCGGCATTAGTCCGATATTGTGTCATAGTTTACAGAGTGGCTAAAATAGCTGCATCTTGTCCCGACACATCCTCTTTCAGCTGCCATTTTGTGAGTGCTTGGTTGCCTTTCTCACAACGATCCCTATTTTCTTAGCGGGACTACACAAGTGCAACCTGTTGCCAGTTCTGCCATTTGGAGGCGGATTAAGATCTTTGTCAGTTCTGGTTCGCTGACACTAAGACAAGCAGACAGATATGAGTCGCTGGCTACTATCCACTCGTTTACTGTTCTGTTATCTTAGGCCACATTGTTATCATTCGTGTTATCAATAGAACAATTATTGACATATGTCGGACTTGATATAATGATGATGAAAACAATGATGTCCGTTTCCGTATTGAATGTTGGCTGCAACGGACATCCGACATCCTCTGTCGCGTTGATGGTACACGCAGATGAATGTTATCCGTCCATCTATTAATGTTGTCTTCCCACTTATAGCGCTATCTTCCTCTTGCCCGCATACCAACCTCATCCCCCTTCCTCCATTGCTTTCAGCATTATGTCGTGTCTCGTTACATCTCCAAAATGTTTTAATTGCCGCAATTGTATCTCCTTCAATAGAGGGGACGGTGCAACGCAACCCGCATTGAGGATTTGAGAAAAAAGGCGAACGCCAAATAAAAATAAAAAATCTTCTTCAATATTTCTCCTTCCAATGTTTTCATAGCCTCTCTATTTATTCGCTTTACCTTCCACGTGATGTGGCCCATATTTATGTATATCTACATTTCAAGGCTTAAATTTTCATCGCAAATTGATCGATTCCCCACCATAGAGCAAAGACATATAACATCTGACGACTATCGTTTTCAGTGTATTTGTTAATTATCTGGATCTCCATATATTTATCATGTCGTTAATAATTATGAAATGAAGCGTACACCAAATATATAGGTCTATAAGCCAAGTTCAGGGCTTGACAAAAGCGCTCGTCTGCGACGAATAAAAATGTTTTCTTGACGAGTGCATAAAATATCCATTTTTAATTGGTAATAACGTTTTTTAATTGTTAATAGCGTTTTTTAAATTGTTAATTACGTTTTTAATTGTTAATTACGTTTTTAACTGTTAATTACGTTTTAACCGTTAATACGTTTTTAATTATTAATTACGTTTTTAAATGTTAATTACATTTTTAATTGTTAATTATGTTTGTAATTGTTAATTAGATTTTAATCATCGTTACTACATAACGACTCTCGCGCGATTATTCATGATATTAGGGCTGAAATAGATTGTGCATAAACTAGCTTATAATGGTGAATCTATCTGGACCTCCACTGTCACAACCTAGTAAACCCATCGAATAAAACTTCCAAGAATGTTCAAGGACACACACGTCATGCCTCTGACAGCAGTGCATTTTTTTACAGAAGAAGAAATAGGTTAATACTGTGTAAGTAATATAATATCTGTTAGTTTGAAACGCATTGTTATTTAGAAATAAAGGTGAATTAGTGCCTAGTTTAAATTTGTTAACTTAAATTGATTTACCGTAGTCCGAACATGCTGACTGGTGAAATATTTGACTGACTGGTGAGACACCATAACATTTGTCAATCCCTGGTAATGTCACATCTGTTCACTTGTGTACATATGATCTGCCAGGCCGCGAAAATATCCGACGACTAAACGTGAGTGCACCCATTGTGGATTGAGGAGCCCCTAACGAGAAGAAAGAATATGGCATGCACCACCATGCATGTTGTACAATGGTACTACGGTGCACAAGGAAATATTAAATAACTAAAAATGTTGGTTGGTTGCCCATCGCGAGCGTCAATGGCGACATCGTCAAACAATGTTGTCTAGGTGATGTAACTTGTGCTGGGATTATAGTGTGGGGTCACTACGCTCGTCATCAGCCTCACTCTCTAGTCCCGAGCTACCTTGGACCTGTGCCAAGGCATAAGTCAGGACGACTGGAGGTAACTCAGGATACAGGCCCTTTCGTTTCACTTCCCTTGAGTCAGAAGTCGCTTGAAACATGCGAGATTCGATCTCGCACCGTTTGAATTCATCGCTTTGAGAGGCGATACCTTATCTCACGACCGCAGTGACCCCAACAAAAGTCCAAAATACTGCAGATATTAACCGATGGATGGGCACGTGCTTTGGCGACGGATGTTTGTTGTAAAATGACCAGATCAAAGGATAGTCTAATTAATTATTAGTGGGTGACGAAGAAGAAAAAGAAGAAGAAGAAGACATCAGAGTAAATTGTGATCAGTATGTGAAAGCAATAGAACATCTGTATGGGGTTGAGCACCGCAATAATTACCGACATGGCTGACCACCAAAACCGCAAGAGAAAGGGGCAGGCAGTGGGAAGGAGTGAGAGAGAGAGAGAGAGAGAGAGAGCGAGAGAGAGCGAGTGAGAGGTAAGAAAGGTTGAAGAAGATATGAAGAGAGAGTGGAATATTGACTGAAAGAGACAAATAGAGACGGGCCAGGGAACGACAGAGATATGGAGAGAGAGAGAAGAAGACACTGAGACATGGAATACAGAGAGGAGTACGAGAGAAAGAGGAGGAATGCAAGACGCAGATAGAGAAGGAGGGTGAGGAGGAATGAAAGGTAGATAGGTAGAGGGAAAAGGAAATACTGGGGCAGATAAAAAAAGAGAAATAATAGAAAGACACAGATAAAGAGAAGGAAGACTGTAATAAAGACAGTGAGAGAGAGGAGGATGGGAGAGAAAAAGACTAGGAAAAAGATCGTGGAAAACAAGGAGGGAAACAGATCAAATCGTTGATTTTAAGGGATATCGAGAAAAAGGGAGCAGGAGTAGATAATGAGTGGAGAAAAAGACAAGGAGAGAGAGAGTGATAGAACGGGTGTGGACAGGGAGAAAGAGGCAGCTGGTTGGGAAAAGGAGAGCGAAAGCGAAACGGAGAAAAAAGGGGCAGGGAGTGAAAGAGACCGGTTTAAAGGTAGGACAGGGAGTAAAAGTCGAAGCTAGAGAAGGGCGGACAGGGAGTGAAAGTCGAAGCTAGAGAAGGGGGGACAGGGAGTAAAAGAGACGGATTTAAAGGTATATGGAAGAAAAGATGGCATAGCGAAAGATAGAGAAAGTAGGACAGGGAGTAAAAGTCGAAGCTAGAGAAGGGCGGACAGGGGGTGAAAGTCGAAGCTAGAGAAGGGGAGACACGGAGTGAAAGTCGAAGCTAGAGAAAGGGGGACATGGAGTGAAAGTCGAAGCTAGAGAAGGGGAGACAGGGAGTGAAAGTCGAAGCTAGAGAAGGGGGGACAGGGAGTGAAAGTCGAAGCTAGAGAAGGGCGGACAGGGAGTGAAAGTCGAAGCTAGAGAAAGGGGGACAGGGAGTAAAAGTCGAAGCTAGAGAAGGGGGGACAGGGAGTGAAAGTCGAAGCTAGAGAAGGGCGGACAGGGAGTGAAAGTCGAAGCTAGAGAAATGGGGACAGGGAGTGAAAGTCGAAGCTAGAGAAGGGGGGACAGGGAGTAAAAGTCGAAGCTAGAGAAATGGGGACAGGGAGTGAAAGTCGAAGCTAGAGAAGGGGGGACAGGGAGTGAAAGTCGAAGCTAGAGAAGGGGGGACAGGGAGTGAAAGTCGAAGCTAGAGAAGGGGGGACAGGGAGTGAAAGTCGAAGCTAGAGAAGGGGGGACAGGGAGTAAAAGTCGAAGCTAGAGAAGGGGGGACAGGGAGTAAAAGTCGAAGCTAGAGAAGGAGGGACAGGGAGTGAAAGTCGAAGCTAGAGAAGGGGGGACAGGGGGTGAAAGTCGAAGCTAGAGAAGGGGGAACAGGGAGTGAAAGTCGAAGCTAGAGAAGGGGGGACAGAGAGTGAAAGTCGAAGCTAGAGAAGGGGGGACAGGGAGTGAAAGTCGAAGCTAGAGAAGGGGGGACAGGGAGTAAAAGTCGAATTTAGAGAAGGGCGATCAGGGGGTGAAAGTCGAAGCCAGAGAAAGGGGAGACAGGGAGTGAAAGTCGAAGCTAGAGAAAGCGGGGACAGGGAGTGAAAGAGACGGATTTAAAGGTATATGGAAGAAAAGATGGCATAGCGAAAGATAGAGAAAGTAGGACAGGGAGTGAAAGTCGAAGCTAGAGAAAGTAGTACAGGGAGTGAAAGTCGAAGCTAGAGAAAGGGGTTCAAGGAGTGAAAGTCGAAGCTAGAGAAAGTAGAACAGAGAGTGAAAGTCAAAGCTAGAGAAAGTAGGACAGAGAGTGAAAGTCGAAGCTAGAGAAAGTAGGACAGGGAGTGAAAGTCGAAGCTAGAGAAAGTAGGACAGGGAGTGAAAGTAAAAGCTAGAGAAAGTAGTACAGGGAGTGAAAGTCGAAGCTAGAGAAAGGGGTTTAAGGAGTGAAAGTCGAAGCTAGAGAAAGTAGAACAGAGAGTGAAAGTCAAAGCTAGAGAAAGTAGGACAGAGAGTGAAAGTCGAAGCTAGAGAAAGTAGGACAGGGAGTGAAAGTCGAAGCTAGAGAAAGTAGGACAGGGAGTGAAAGTCGAAGCTAGAGAAAGGGGTTCAAGGAGTGAAAGTCGAAGCTAGAGAAAGGGGGACAGAGAGTGAAAGTCGAAGCTAGAGAAAGGGGTTCTTCTTCTTCTTCTTCATCGTACGCAGTCAGACAGTAACCATTATGTTTTCGAAAAAACCAGCAGTCATCCTGAGGCTGTCGACACTGCCATAGAGCTTGTATAGTGTTGCCACTGGTGATGGCCACATCTGCTCTCTCTGATCCTCGTATGTCGGGCAGTTTTGCAGCAAATGCTCAGCGGTCATTTTTCCGGTGCCACACGGGCATTCGTCGGTGACACCTATCTTCAATTTGTTGAATAGGTGGTACCTGAGTCTATTGTGGCCAGTGCGAAGTCTGAAGACCACGACCTGCTCTTTTCTGTTCAACTGGTAAAAGGCATCGTTTTTGGTGTAGCCATTTGGTCATGTATCTAGCTCTAATAAACCGTTTTAACTCTTCGTAAGTCATACTAGTATCAGGTTGTGGTAGTTTTGCACCTTCTTTTGCCAGTCTTTCTGCCTCCTCGTTGCCTTGGATGTTGCAGTGAGATGGAACCCACTGCCCCACTACTCTTTTTGGTGCGGCCTGCTGGCATAGTTGACAAGGTACTGCTCTTAATTCATTAAGTTCAGTATTTTTCTGGCTTTTCAGTGCTGTGACTACGGCCAGTGCATCTGTAAGCAGGACTATGTGGCTTTCATTCCTTTTACCTGTCACCATTTCTTCCACTGCCGCCCTCAGTGCCTCTGCCTCCGCTCTGAAATTGCTTGTGTATTTTCCAGTAGCGAATGACAGTGTTATTTTTCTGCCATCTGGTAGGCTCAGGAATGCTCCTGCCCCTCCGTTCTGTGTTGTATTTGTTACGGAACCGTCGGTGTATGCATGGGTCCAGTCCATGCTTGGGTAGTTTTCCGTAATGAAACTCAGGGTAGTATCTCTTCTTTCTTTTTCAGACTGGCTGTTTTTGTTTATAATACCTGGTATATTTTCTACCACCTCTGGAAATATATGCTGCCTCCATTTAGGTTTTCGTACAGTAGGAATGGGCTTTGGTGTGGTTAGTGCGTTCAGAGGGTCTTCGTGCATCTTTGCTTTGGCTATTTCTGCAAAGTTTCTTCGCTTTAGCTTCCCATTTCCGACATTGTTTAGTCTCTGGTGCATTGGGTGGTCAGTCAGTCTTGTGAGTTTCTCTGATTGCAGCTGGGCTCTGCAGTCTCTTCTGTCGGCCATGGATTGCAGTTTTGTAATCTTTTCAAGTTCTACAATTGACGTTGACTTCATGCCTCCTGTTATAACTCTCATGGCTTGGTTTTGGAGTTTGCTAAGTTTATCGAAGTTCACCTTTGCTGCTGTTGTCCATGCCGCAATGCCATACTCTAGAACTGGTCTCACTCTTCCAGTGTACAGATTCTTTAGTATGCTTTCGTCTGCTCCCCATCTTGTGCCAGCAAGTTTCCTCATGATTGCCATTCTTTCTCTGGCTCTCATTCGGTTTCTCTCGATCTGACTATTCCATGTCATGCGCCGATCAAATGTGACTCCCATATAGTTTGGGTTGTCGTTTGGCTGAAGGTATTTGCCGTTTAGACTTAATTTGGTGTTTTGGGGTTTGTTTGATAGCGAGAATATTGTACATGTCATTTTTCCTAGTTTATTTTGACCAGCCATGAGTTCCCCCACTCTTCCATCGATGTTTGGACCTGCTGCATCCGATTTCTTGCTATGGTGAAATTCTTTTCAGAGGTCCACATAGCAAGATCGTCTGCAAACATTGAGCTATGAACTCTTCTTGGTATATTCTCTATAATATCATTTATATACACAAGGAAGAGTGTGGGTGACAGTACTCCCCCTTGGGGTACTCCCTGCTCGAGTGTCACCTTTTTGCTCATCTGCCCTTGTACTTGGACTCTGGCCGTTCTGTTTTTGAGGTAGTGGTTGATCCACTTGTACATTTTTTCAAATACATCACTTCTTCTTAGCTTGACTCTAAGTCCATCTTTCCAGACTTTGTCAAATGCCTTTTCCAGGTCCACCCAGACCGCTACTGTGTGTTTCTGTTCCTGGTAGGCATCTTCTATTTCCTGGGGTATGAGGATGACCTGCTCCTCAGTGGATCTGTGCTGTCTAAAGCCTGCTTGCTGTGGAATTAGTATCCGTTTTTCTTCCAGATGCCACATCAGTCTGGTGTTTATCATACGTTCCATCAGTTTCCCGACACAGCTCAGTAGGCTGATAGGCCTGTATCCATTTGGATCTGTTTTGTCTTTTCCTTTCTTTGGTACTGGTACAAATACTGCGTCTTTCCATGCTTGGGGTACAATACCCCTTTTCCAGCTTTGGTTCAGGACTGATAGCAGTTTCCTCTTTGCTGTTTGTCCCAGCCCCATCAGCATTTCGTTTGTTATCCCGTCTTTTCCGGGAGATTTCCTTTTCTTTAATGTTCTCATGGCCTCTTCCATTTCGCTCATTGTTAGTTTTGCCATCATGTGCTCTTCTGGTGCCATATTGATGTTGTCGTGCCCCTTTTGCTCTTCATTAATGTCCGTATGCCTATCTGCAGGGACATCTATGTTGTTCGCTTTTGCATAGTGTTCCACAAAGGCGTTTGCGGCTTTTTTTTCCAGTGAGCAAGTTTTCGCCCTGCTTGATGGTAATTTGTTTGTTTGACGGAGTTTCGTCGTTCATGACTCTGACTAACTTCCATAGTTTGTTCCCTTCTTTGTCTAAGTTGAGACTTTATGTTTTGTTTTTCCAGCTTTCTCTTGCTGTTTGGTTTAGATTGTATTTGTATTTCGCCGTGGCGGCTTTGTGGGCGATTTTTGCCTCTATTGATTGTTCTCGCTCTGCCATGTTCCTAGCATTTGTGACTGCGTCTTCCACTTTCTGCAACTCATCATTCCAATAAAGTTGATAATGTTTCCTTGCCCCTCTTGTGATGGTTTCAGTGGCGGCTTGCATTATTGCTTTGCTTAAGCTTTCCACCATAGGCTTTATTTTGTTATTCCGTGTGTTGATGGTTTCACACAGCCCATCTGTCAGGATTACAAATCTGTCCCAGTCGGCTCGTTTGTAATTCCAACGTGGGATCGGTTTTGTTTCCTGTGGGCCTACTTCCATATCGAGTTCTAGCCTAATTGGCCTGTGGTCGCTACCTGCCAATTGGTTTAGCACTTAGCGGTCTAATTTATGGTGAATGTCCATTGTGGAGAAGGCCAAATCTGGCGTCGAGGTGGTATGCCATGTTCTGGAATAGAAGCTAGGTCTATCCTCCGGCCTATTGATTAGATGGAGATTTGTGTCTATCTCCCAATCTTCCACTTCGTCACCTCTGCTGTCTGTGTCCGAGTATCCCCATCTATCCGAGTGGCTGTTGAAGTCTCCAACTACTATGCAGTTGGAGTCTTTGACCTCCATACTCAAAAGCGATAGGTCTTTATTTGGTGGTCCGTACAGATTGAAGATGCGGATCTTCGTCTCTTGAACCATTATGTCAACTCCTACAATTTCTGCTTGTCCGGTGTGATTGACAGCTACCGCGCTACTTGGTATGCAGTTACGGGTCAGTATCAGAACCCCTCCTTTGTGACCTTCTCTGTCCAGGCGGAAGGCCTGGTATCCTCTGATTGAGAATTTATGGTTGCTGTTGAGGTGCGTTTCTTGGATACATGCCACGTCAATCTTACCTTCATGCAAGTGATGTGTTAGAGATAGCTTTTTATTAATGACTCCCTCCGCATTCCACTGTAGTATTTTGAGGGACTTCAGTTTTTGGTCAATAGAAATTGCTCCATAGCCATGTGCCTTGACTCCACGACACATGGGTGGGTGACCACCAGTAGTCAAGGGTGGGCCCCTTCGAGGCATGAGGCCCGGCACTCTCGCTGCCTGGTGGGACTACGAAGGATGAGCGCCAGACGTTTTTCTGATAAGGTGTACTGTCATCATACTGCGATTTACGTTGCACTGTTTCGTTAAGCATGTGGCCCAGTGCATCCGATTTCAACAGGCCGTTTCTGTAGGGATGCCCTCCTTAGCCTTTGGCTGTCCCCAACCTATCTGCAAGGCAGCAGTTGTTTGTGATCAGAGTTGTCTCTCTTATGGAAGTTGTCTTACAGGACTAACGAGTCTTCACTACTCGTGTCTATACGGTACGGTGATGATATATGAGATATGATATATGATATGGACTATGTACTGGTTTGTACTAACCCGGAAGAGAGGCAGTCCAGTGTGTCTGTATCCCGGGATCGTCACGTGCTGCCAGAACGTAGCATTTGCATGTGAGTGGGGTATCTCTTTGCTCCCTTTTTTTTCTCGGCTTCTCTGCAGTGATGGTACGCCTAGCATTCCCCGCCACCTAGGAGGTTGACACAATAGGGCAGATGTGCAATGTCCGCTAGTCTGCATCTCTTCTGCGTCCATTGGTATGGCTGATAGCATACAGAGGTAGAGATCGAGGCATAAGTGCATTTAACCAGGGGACAAGCCTGGTAGTGTCACGGAGATGTTGTTCGCCTAGTGTGCAGACAAGTCTCATGGTCATTGCTTGAGTCTCGACAGTTCACAGTGAGGTGGCTGCTCTACTGTTTTCGACACCCCGACCAAGAACTAAGTCTTATGTTGGTGGTTTCGCACCCTATCGCCGTATAGGGTGAATATCAAGCAGCTATCCTCCCGCTTTGATCGGCGGACGGCAGAGACCTCTTTCTGCGGCTCGACCGGAAAGGGCTGAGGCGCGAGCCCCAGGTCCCGACCATGTCGAAGCCTCCCATTGCAGTGGTGCTGAGATTTTGGGCGGGATTCCGGCTTACAGGCGTTCGGCCGTAATCCCTCACATGGTAGCCTCGCGCCATTGGCTTATCAGCCTGGTACGTGAACCAAAATGCATGCGGCTCCTCTCGAATTGAGCAGCATTACCGTAGCAACGCCCTGTCATTAGTAGGGTAAAACTGACCTGTCTTCCGATGGTCTATTACCAGCACTCGTTCACTATTAGGAAAGGGGTTCAAGGAGTGAAAGTCGAAGCTAGAGAAATGGGGACAGGGAGTGAAAGTCGAAGCTAGAGAAAGGGGGACAAGGAGTGAAAGTAAAAGCTAGAGAAAGGGGGACAAGGAGGGAAAGTCGAAGCTAGAGAAAGGGGGACAAGGAGGGAAAGTCGAAGCTAGAGAAAGGGGGACAAGGAGGGAAAGTCGAAGCTAGAGGAAGGGGGACAAGGAGGGAAAGTCGAAGCTAGAGAAAGGGGGACAAGGAGGGAAAGTCGAAGCTAGAGAAAGGGGGACAAGGAGTGAAAGTCGAAGCTAGAGAAAGGGGGACAAGGAGGGAAAGTCGAAGCTAGAGAAAGGGGGACAAGGAGGGAAAGTCGAAGCTAGAGAAAGGGGGACAAGGAGTGAAAGTCGAAGCTAGAAAAAGGGGGACAAGGAGGGAAAGTCGAAGCTAGAGAAAGGGGGACAAGGAGTGAAAGTAAAAGCTAGAGAAAGGGGGACAAGGAGGGAAAGTCGAAGCTAGAGAAAGGGGGACAAGGAGGGAAAGTCGAAGCTAGAGAAAGGGGGACAAGGAGGGAAAGTCGAAGCTAGAGAAAGGGGGACAAGGAGGGAAAGTCGAAGCTAGAGAAAGGGGGACAAGGAGGGAAAGTCGAAGCTAGAGAAAGGGGACAAGGAGGGAAAGTCGAAGCTAGAGAAAGGGGGACAAGGAGTGAAAGTCGAAGCTAGAGAAAGGGGGACAAGGAGGGAAAGTCGAAGCTAGAGAAAGGGGGACAAGTAGTGAAAGTAAAAGCTAGAGAAAGGGGGACAAGGAGGGAAAGTCGAAGCTATAGAAAGGGGGACAAGGAGGGAAAGTCGAAGCTAGAGAAAGGGGGACAAGGAGTGAAAGTCATAGCTGAAAAAATGGGGAATGGGAGTGAAAGTGACAGAAAATGATAGAGAGACAAACTGGGAGAACAAGAGCAGAGAGAGAGAGAGGGATGAGAGCCGCTCATTAGTCTATTCAAACGATGGACATGTTGATACGCTTAGGCGCGTGCAGCGTTGCCATAACCTTGGTTACACCTGGGATCTCAAAACAGCACCGCAAATAGTGATCAGGTAATAGATTCTGCTGACACTAGTCACACAATACATCCAACACGTTCTGCATGAATGATGGCCAACAACACTTGATCTGTGTCTACGTCGCAAATAGAAAGACACACTCACACACACACACACACACACAAAGCCGATGGAGACGGCAAAAAATGGCCTCGCACAAGGTAGTGTACAAGTACCACTGCTGTTAAACCTAATATAAACAACCAACCGAAGAATACATGGACGAGGTAGTTCATATATGCCGACGACAAGACAGCATGCCGCACAAGGAACAATTTATTCGAGGCGGTTGAATACATGCTGACCAGCTCTCTTGAAAAATTAGGGAAATATTACAATCAAATTCACCATACACTAAACGCAAAGACAACCCGAGTAGGTGTCCTCCATCTGAAATCCAGAGAGGCCAAAAGGACTATAAAGATCATGTGACAAGGACACGAGCTGGAACACTGTACGACCCCCCCCCTCCCCCCCCCCCTCCCCAAATACTTGAACGTTAAACTAGACTGCACACTGTTCTTCAAGGCACATTGTCAAGAAGCCAAACGGAAAGACTGCAAGAAATAAAATGATTGGCAGGTTTTCTGTTACAACATGGGCAGCATAGACATCTATACACCCGAAATATGGACACTTGTCCTGTGTTTGCCGCAGCGGATTAGCGGCACCAGTAAATTAAAAGGCCACACACGCCAAGCATCAGTGAGACAGCTCACATCGTGACTGGGTGCCTAACACTGACCACTAAAGAACAAAAAATACCCTATACTTGGTATATCACCCCCATAAAGCAGAAGAAGCGTTGCAGCAATAGATGAGAGAGACATGCATACCAACAATCCAACACACCTAATATACGGACATCAACTGCAGAAAAAAGAGAAATACCGTCTATGCGGAGTTCGCTACAAAAAAAAAAACAGAAGCTGTCCTAGGAAGCCATGGAAAGCATCGCATCGAGAAATCGCGCCAGAAACAAACAGATCTCATGAATAGAGCTGCAGGAGAAGACTGCACCAGGAGCACATCTACAACATCCAATATGGAGAACCTTAAATAGACCGGTTTGGGGTGACCTGATTCTAAAGGATATACCGACGACGATACTTGTGAATGTCCAGGGCCAAGAACATCTCATAATATGCCCAAACCTATCACACGCATGTACGATAGAAGATATGACACGGCAGTCAGAGTGTTTGGACACTGGAGCTCTGCCGCATGATGTGGTGTAATGGACACATCAAGTGAGTACCTATCCTGGTCATTCATCAAACAAGCACCACTTGCTTAACTTGCTCTTCATCGTAGATTCTTCACCAATAACTGATGCTGCTGTTAGTGTCCATTGAGTCTGAGGGCGTCTTTCAGTACAGCATTCCTGCTACTTTGCTCTTTGCTGTGTACTCTTGTTCATAATTCATTCATGATTTTCCTTTCGATTTCAATTATTCTCATCATGTTGTTTTAAACAGTCTTTCTTCTTTAATGGATGGTGTATATTGGCTCATCATCATCATCATCGTCATCGTTAGCGTCATCGTCATCATCATCATTATCATCAGCATCAGCATCAGTTCCGTAACCTGAAAGGTCATTAGGGCACCAATACTGCAGATTGGTGGACCAGTTCCCACCACTCCACTCGGTCTTGTGCCTGGATATTTCTGCTAGCTATGGAGCTTCCCGCCCACTCTCTGTGATTTTGTCTTTCCATCTCTGTTTCTGCCTCCCTCTCTTACGCTTCCCAGGCACAGTACCTTGCAGGGCTGTCTTGGTCAACCCAAACGATCTTGAAACATGCCCATAACCATGTGAGCTTGCGTGCTGTGACCATATTCGATAGGTCTTTATATTGGCATACCTATCTCTTAACGGTGTCCAGATCTGCCTCATTCGTGACTTGATCTAGATACGAAATTTCGGGGATTCAGCGTAGTGTTCTGGTTGCTGCAGGTAAACAGTTTAGGAAAGTAGCTATCTTTGGTCCTACAGATCTTTGGCAACCTATTCTGCCCTCAGTCGTCTTGCCTATGTCTTGCCACTGAATTAGGGAAGCTGTGGACGAGAGTTTGGCTGATGGGCGCAACTCTCCTTTGCTAAAATGGAATTGACAGGCAAGTCACTTTGTTTTAATTACGTCACAGTCTACTATGAAGTGCGCAATGAAAGTTCATTTGATATTTGGTGCATGGAACATTCGCACCCTCATGGAACTTGGGCAAAACAAATCCTCCACATCAAGGTAAGGGTGTGTCCCGATAATAAGTACAGCAGACAATTGAGGACTAGGATTGGCTTATTTAGCCAGCTTCTAACTACTGCAGACAGTAGATTCTGACAAAGCGGTCCGCATCGATTAGGATGGACGAACAACACAGACCTTTGCATTCTTATTGGTCGTTAATGTGTTTGTCATACTAGAAAATTGCATAATACGAAGGTCGCTTATTATCGTTGCTGTCCATAGCCTGCTTTAAGATCTGGTGGGACGAAAGACATGTGACAGATGAAGATGAAGAGAGGTGTGATAGAGAGAGATGGAGAGATGTGGCAGAGGGGGATTGATAGACATGTGACAAATGAAGATGAAGAGAGGTGTGATAGAGAGAGATGGAGAGATGTGGCAGAGGGGGATTGAGAGACATGTGACATAGAGAGATGGATACACGTGTGAGAGCGAGAAATGGAGAGAGATGTGACAGAGAGAGATGGAGAGACATGTGAGAGAGAGAGATTGCTAGAGATGTGACAGAGAGTTATGGAGAGTGATGCTGCAGAGAGAGATGGAGAAACATGTGACAAAGAGAGATCTTGCACAGAGATGGAGAGACATGTGACATAGAGAGATTGAGATAGATGAAACAGAGAGAGATGGAGAGAGAAGTGACAGAGAGAGAAGGAGAGAGATGTGCCAGAGAGACAGGAAGAGCCATGTGACAGAGAGACACGAAAGACATGTGGCATAGATAGATGGAGAGATATGTGACAGAGAGAGGTAGAGAGAGATGTGACAGAGAGAGATGGAGAGAGATGTGACAGAGAGGGTTGGTGAGAGATGTGACAGAGAGAGATGAAAGACATATGACAGAGAGAGATGGAGAGGGATGTGATATAGAGAGAAGGAGAGAGATGTGACAGAGCGTTATGGAGAAAGATGTGACAGAGAGGGTTAGTTGGATAGAGAGAGATTGAGAGACATGTGACAGGGACGGACGAGAGAGATGACAAACAGAAAGATATAGAGCGATGAAAAGAAAAATGGAGAAAGATGTGACAGAGAGATTGAGAGAGATGACAGAGAGATAGATTAACTAAGAGGAGATGTAGAAAAGTGGAAATAGCGGTGACATGGATGGAGAGAAAGAACTGACAGAGAGAGAGAAAGAAAGCGCTAGAGATCTAATTGATTTCAACTGAAGTGCGGACATGTGTTTATTCGATGAGGCACTCTGGTTTTATTTGAACCAGACTAAATCAATTACCAGGAAAATAAACACACACGCAAGCATATACTTTATCCAACCAATTGCTGACACGTGTAAGCCACAACAGCCACATTACAAGCACGTACGCATAAGCATGCATATATTCCATATATAGGGGAGCTCTGGAGAGCGACAGGTTCCACAGTAAATATGAGACAATATAATTGGACTGCTGTTGAGTGGACAGAGACGTGAATAAGTTTAAAAGCTGGTGGTTCAGATGAAGTCTTATAGATGAGTACAGTTTGAGGAGGAGATGAAAGGAATAGAAGAAGAAAGTATGATGATTTAAAAAAATATAAGTGAAGATGATGGTATATTCCCTTCAGCTGTGAGCTGGCAGCTCTTGACAGCCCAATGCCTCCCTAACAAAAGCACACGTCCTCCTCAGTTGTTGTGGTGATGGGTAGAGCGTGTTGAGTATGGTGGGGTGTGGTGGTAATAGCAGGTTCCGCAGATCAGCCAGCCTTGGGCACAAAGTCAGGAGGTGCTCAACTGACTCCTCGTGGTCATGGTAGAATCTGCAGTTTGGTTCACGTAGTGGGTTTAATCTAATTCAGATGTTTGTTGGGAGGGCCATGACCTGTTCTCAGCTTGAAGATCAAACTCTGGTCTTCTCGTTTCAGTTTCTTGGCTGGGTCCTGGTGATCTGGCTTTGCTTGTTTTTTTTTTAAATATACTCGGCTTGTCTGGGATGTGGCCAACTGATCTAGCCACTCTTGTCTATAGTTATTTTTCATGATTTGCTTGCAGGTTTGTAGTGTGATACTAGGTAGGGGTTGTGGTAGCATTGCCCCGCTTCTGGCCAGCTCATCAGCCTTCTCATTTCCTGGCATTCCGACATGGCCAGGTATCCACGAGCACTTCGTCCGCTCAATAAGAGGTGGACAATTGGTCAATTAATTTGTAGATATTATTAACTTCAGGATATATTCTGTTTTCCAAGGCTTGGAGTGCAGACTTTGAGTCTGAGAAAACAACGATCTCCCCAGACTGTAATAGTGCCGCCTTCAAAATCTGAGATTATTCGGCACAAAGCTGTTTCTATTTCTGTTATTTCTGTTTCGTAATTGGAACAGGTCTCTCCACAAGGGCCATGGATGTAGGGGTGGTCTTCTTGGTGCATGTTACAGTATTTAATTACATCGCCATATCAAGCGTTGGTGGTAGGCCCGGTGGCAGATCCATCTGTGTAAATTTGTATGTTTTGTGGATATGAGTCTATAGTTTCCAAAGCGATAGTTTTCTGCAGAGATGGTAGTGTGTTCCAGTCGTCAGAGGAGTCGGAGAGTACAGTTCTTACTGTGGGGGTAGTTGTCTGCCAGCAAAGTGATTCATCATTGATGACCGCCATAAGTCTTCTACCCTCTGGCAGGTGGTGTTTATTGATATTGTCTTGCGGGTTTTTAAGGAAAGATGTCTTTTTTATTCTTGGCTTTTGGTGACAATGTTAAATGTTAAATATAGGTGAATGTAGCCATATTAGAGCAAGGGGAGTTAACTTGCAACAGAATGATCAAATCAAACAAATGGGGACAGGGAAGTCGGCTGTCAAGGAATGAAGAGTTGCAGACTTCCTTCAGACATACTGTCTGCCGTATGAGTCAGGTTTCCTTACTCGTTGTCTTGCCATATTTAACTCTATGCAGAGTCAGGTTTCCTTACTCGTTGTCTTGCCATATTTAACTCTATGCAGAGTCAGGTTTCCTTACTCGTTGTCTTGCCATATTTAACTCTATGCAGAGTCAGGTTTCCTTACTCGTTGTCTTGCCATATTTAACTCTATGCAGAGTCAGGTTTCCTTACTCGTTGTCTTGCCATATTTAACTCTATGCAGAGTCAGGTTTCCTTACTCGTTGTCTTGCCATATTTAACTCTATGCAGAGTCAGGTTTCCTTACTCGTTGTCTTGCCATATTTAACTCTATGCAGAGTCAGGTTTCCTTACTCGTTGTCTTGCCATATTTAACTCTATGCAGAGTCAGGTTTCCTTACTCGTTGTCTTGCCATATTTAACTCTATGCAGAGTCAGGTTTCCTTACTCGTTGTCTTGCCATATTTAACTCTATGCAGAGTCAGGTTTCCTTACTCGTTGTCTTGCCATATTTAACTCTATGCAGAGTCAGGTTTCCTTACTCGTTGTCTTGCCATATTTAACTCTATGCAGAGTCAGGTTTCCTTACTCGTTGTCTTGCCATATTTAACTCTATGCAGAGTCAGGTTTCCTTACTCGTTGTCTTGACATATTTAACTCTATGCAGAGTCAGGTTTCCTTACTCGTTGTCTTGCCATATTTAACTCTATGCAGAGTCAGGTTTCCTTACTCGTTGTCTTGCCATATTTAACTCTATGCAGAGTCAGGTTTCCTTACTCGTTGTCTTGCCATATTTAACTCTATGCAGAGTCAGGTTTCCTTGCTCGTTGTCTTGCCATATTTAACTCTATGCAGAGTCAGGTTTCCTTGCTCGTTGTCTTGCCATATTTAACTCTATGCAGAGTCAGGTTTCCTTACTCGTTGTCTTGCCATATTTAACTCTATGCAGAGTCAGGTTTCCTTACTCGTTGTCTTGCCATATTTAACTCTATGCAGAGTCAGGTTTCCTTGCTCGTTGTCTTGCCATATTTAACTCTATGCAGAGTCAGGTTTCCTTACTCGTTGTCTTGCCATATTTAACTCTATGCAGAGTCAGGTTTCCTTACTCGTTGTCTTGCCATATTTAACTCTATGCAGTCAGGTAATTATTATTTCAGATGGATAGATAGTTAAGTCATATTTTCAGCAGTCTTAGTTCTTTGGTCTGTGACTGACAAAATGGGTAGTGACTTTATGGCGTCTTTTAGCGCAGCAACGAACTCTCTTCGCTTCACCCGATATGTGGCCAACCTTCGTACAAAGCCCCAACTCGGATTCATGATTTTCATTGAGGCCTCTACGGCTAACCGCAAAGTTGTGTAAGGTCAGCCTCTCTTCCGCCTACCCTTTGGGGTACATGCCAAGGCAGTTCTGAAAATGGTGTCTGGCTCTATTATTAGGGCATGACCTATACGATTCTCGCCGGACAGATTATGATTTTCTTCATGTCTTCTTGATTGCCCCGAGCAAGCATATCCCGATTTATTTATTTTTTCCGTTCGCCTTATTTCTCTAATCCAAAAGGCGGTGTGGGATGCACTGTGGTTTTTATTTTGCGATGTCGGCCCAGTGCATCCATCTTCAGCATGCATTTTATGTAAGGGCCTGCTTCCTCCTGCATTTTCTAAGGTTTGCTTCCCCGGTGTAACGGCCGTTGCTGGGATGGGAATCGAACCCAGCACCTTCAGATTGTGAGCCCTGCCACTTTTTAACCACTAGGCCACGCCGTCCCCTCCCGGTTGATAATAGTGTTTTTTCTTATTTTTCGTTCATTCTCAGATCAAGGTCCCGGTTTTTCTAACAAAGAACACCATTGTTTGTAAGGTTCTTTTATCTCCAGACAGATTTTGTCTCACGTCTGCCTCGAGATACCAGTACTGTTCTCTTTTCCTGCGTGAGCGTGCAGCTTTGTATAATGTGTTCCACGGTCATGGTATGCTCCCTACAATGACACTTAACATCTGTCCCAATCCTCATTTTGTTGTAAAGATGACCCTTGAGTCTGTTATACCCAGTTCTCAGTCTGAAGATGATGACTAGCTCTTCTTTAGTTAAGTTAAAGTAGCTTGTCTTCTTTTCGGACGTTGGGGTGTTGATCAACCCATTTTAGCCTGAAGTTGGCTCTAATTATGGTCTTGACCTCGTTATATGTGATTCTTAAGTCTGTTTGTGGTGATATTCCTCCACTCTTTGCTAGTTTGTCTGCAGCTTCATTGCCTTCAATATTGCAGTGGGATGGGATCCACTGTATGACCAACCTTGGGTGTTCTGCTGAGAGCTGTCAGGGAGAACATACATTGCTCGAGATCTTTATCTTTGTGTTGTTTTAGCCTTGCTAATACTGACGCGGCATCAGTCAGGAATACTATGTTTTCTTGGTAGATATCTTTATCTTTAACTACAAACTCAACTACTGTCTTCAGAGCCTCTTCTTCTGTACTGAAATTATTGGAGTAGTTCCCGTTGTTAAAACTTTAGTTTTTTTATTCTCTGTTCCTTAGTCTGTAATAGACCCATCCACCTCCATTGGATATGGCTTTGTTAGATGCGCTATCTGTATATACAAATAGTCATGTTTCTGTGTGGTATACTGCAGTTTGACCAGAAAATATTCTGTCTTTGTCATGTTAAGATGAAAGATGACAATGTTGATGTTTTATTTTCAAGAACTCCACCTCATGATGATGTTCATCCATCACAAGTGATGGAGACCACTTTCTTTGTTAAGCCGTGTGGACAGTCTTTTCTCTTGCTGTGTCCGCTGAAACGGGTGATCTGCGCGGTGTTTTGGATTAAAGTGAGGAAAAACTGCGCTTTTTATCAACCGCACTCTCTGGTCCTGAGCTTTATTTGGCCAGTGCCAAGATATTTATCGAGACAACTGGAGATAGCATATGATGCAGATTTTTCCTCAGGGTTTACTCCCTAAACAGGTATCGCGCAAGGCAGCGGAGGGGGGGGGGGGGGGGGGGGAGATGACATCTAACATTTTGTGTCGATCCTTTTCCATAACCACAAGAGGACGTAGGGACATCACTCAGTGTGTGAATGAGTCTTTTATCTCTTCACCGCTTTGGTTAAGTTCATTATAGTAGTGTCTAAATTTCTCACACGCCAATTTCGTGAAGTTCAGTGGTGGGAACTAGGCCGTGAAATACGACACAGGTGCCATTCATATAACCGATGTCCACACAAGGATAATGGGACGGAAGAAATTACAAAAAAACGAAGGAATTAACCATTCCAAATGGAAAACACCACCACGTTTCCGTGAACACAAGTGTAAGTCTTCGACTAGTGTAAATTCCAGGCAAATCCGTGGTCTGACGGCATCCATAATTAACCAAAACAGTAGAGCAATCTAGACCTGCAGTCAATTACGGCGCCATCTTTGTTGTGTACGTCACACAGAAGCACAAAAATGCATGCATGTCTTGTACATTCCACGTTTGGCGTCTGTGCTGTAATGTGATGAATTCCAAACGTTGTTTAAGCTACCGAGGGCTATTCTGGCTTTGTTCATTCTGCTTTTGATGCCTCTATCTGATCCGCCGTCTAGTGTAACGTCTTCTGATGTGTGTAAATGTTTCTCTCTTCGCTAATGCTTCATTTGCAGCAGTAAAATTGAATAATATTTTTGCATGCACGGAAAGATGATAAACATGAAATGAAGCAAAACACGAGACACTGCTACTTCGGTGAGATTTTTTTACTTGGCGTTCGCCTTATTTATCTATTCCCCAAGGTGACGTGCGCTGCAATGTGGTTTTTATTTTGCGGCTTTCGGCCCAGTGCATCCGATTTGAGCGTGCATTTTATGTAAGGTTCTGCTTCCTCCTGCATTTCTTAAGGGTTTGCTGCCCCGGGGTAACGGCCTGTGCTGTGATGGGGATCGAACCCAGCACCTTCGGTTGTGAGCTGTGTCACTTAACCACTAGCCCACGCCGTCCCCTGTGTAGACATGAAACAAACACAAGAATGTCAAAGGTGAGCACTTGTAATAGTCACGAGCGACAGTACAATAAAGCAGGTTTAGCTAGTCGGATAGGAACATTAGAGAAGAAATAGAAATCCAAACACATGATTTGTCATACCAATGCATTTGAGATGAGCGTGGCCATGTGGGAGGAACAGAAAATAGATTTGATTAGACTTACAACTTAACTAATCTCTCGTGACTTGCAGATTATAAGGCGAGCGACGCTTCTGATGGTGACCTTTTACAAATACCGAGGGCGGGTAGAGACGTGCCAAACTGTTAAACCTGAAATTCTTAGAAGGTCAAATATCTTGAGCATCCATACGCTTCTGTAACAAGAAGATCAAATATCTTGAGCATCCATACGCTTCTGTAACAAGAAGGTCAAATATCTTGAGCATCCATACGCTTCTGTAACAAGAAGGTCAAATATCTTGAGCATCCATACGCTTCTGTAACAAGAAGGTAAAATATCTTGAGTATCCATACGCTTCTGTAACAAGAAGGTCAAATATCTTGAGCATCCATACGCTTCTGTAACAAGAAGGTCAAATATCTTGAGCATCCATACGCTTCTGTAACAAGAAGGTCAAATATCTTGAGCATCCATACGCTTCTGTAACAAGAAGGTCAAATATCTTGAGCATCCATACGCTTCTGTAACAAGAAGGTTAAAATATCTTGAGTATCCATACGATTCTGTAACAAGAAGGTCAAATATCTTGAGCATCCATACGCTTCTGTAACAAGAAGGTCAAATATCTTGAGCATCCATACGCTTCTGTAACAAAAGAAGGTAAAATATCTTGAGTATCCATACGCTTCTGTAACAAGAAGGTAAAATATCTTGAGCATCTATACGCTTCTGTAACAAGAAGGTCAAATATCTTGAGCATCCATACGCTTCTGTAACAAGAAGGTAAAATATCTTGAGTATCCATACGCTTCTGTAACAAGAAGGTCAAATATCTTAAGCATCCATACGCTTCTGTAACAAGAAGGTCAAATATCTTGAGCATCCATACGCTTCTGTAACAAGAAGGTCAAATATCTTGAGCATCCAAACGCTTCTGTAACAAGAAGGTAAAATATCTTGAGCATCCATACGCTTCTGTAACAAGAAGATCAAATATCTTGAGTATCCATACCTTCTATAACAAGAAGGTAAAATATCTTGAGCATCCATACGCTTCTGTAACAAGAAGATCAAATATCTTGAGTATCCATACGCTTCTGTAACAAGAAGGTCAAATATCTTGAGCATCCATACGCTTCTGTAACAAGAAGGTCAAATATCTTGAGTATCCACACCTTCTATAACAAGAAGGTAAAATATCTTGAGCATCCATACGCTTCTGTAACAAGAAGGTCAAATATCTTGAGTATCCATATCTTCTATAACAAGAAGGTAAAATATCTTGAGCATCCATACCTCCTGTAACAAGACCAGATAAGATGCTTCTTCTTCTTGAACATCCATACGCTTCTGTAACAAGACCAGATAAGATTCTTCTTCTTCGTGAACATCCATACGCTTCTGTAACAAGACCAGATAAGATTCTTCTTCTTCTTGAACATCGTAACGCTTCTGTAACAAGACCAGATAAGATTCTTCTTCTTCTTGAACATAGATACGCTTCTGTAACAAGACCAGATAAGAGTATTCTTCTTCTTGAACATCCATACGCTTCTCTAACAAGACCAGATAAGATTCTTCTTCTTCTTGAACGCCCACAATGACGAGGATTACTTTTTTGTGCGCCCCCAAAAGAACGTTAAGTGGCGGGTTTGTCGTAACTCTTCTCACATCCCAAGCGTGCTGGACCAGGGTCCTCCAGGCGGTTGTGCTATGCTTAGCTTCATCTACAACGGGGATCATGACAAACCCTCACCAGGATGTCGTGAAAACAGCATGTTTCCATGAATGGCTGCGTTGAAGTCAAGGTGAGAGCCTTGGCCAGCATATTTTTCCTGATCAGACGATAGTCTTCCTGTCCGCCCAGAAAAGTTGGACGGAGCATGTTGTTCACATGCAAGACGAACGCATCCCCAAGCAGCTGTTATACGATAAATTCAGAACTGGCAGACGATCATCATGGGGACAGAAGAAACGCGATAGAGACTCCTTGAAGAGCTTACACTGTCGATTTACAATGTCGATTTCTGAGAGATGCTTGTATAAAACCATCCCTGACGCGCTAATATCACACAATGTGCTCAGATCGTGGAGCGTAACTTTGTACTCGAGCATCAGAGAAAACGAGCCGCAAGAAAGAACAGAATGAACCGTGACTCTCACAGCCGACTCATCACGTGTGTCACAGTCTGCAGTGCCAGGATTGAACTTAATAGCCATTTGAGACCACATCTCGCAGCAGAAGTCTAATTCTGTCGACATCTTCGCTTGCAACTATTACTAAATCCTGAAAGAGTGGTCTAGATTCTAGAACAGTGGTGAGCAACCTATGTAGGGCTGTGGCCTGCCTGAAGTATTTTATTTATAATGGCATAAATATAAAGTCACACATGACATTTTCAATGTATATCATTTTAAAGTATATACAAAAAACAAAGGTGATAGAAGTGACTAATAACTATCGAGGTGTCTCTCTGCTCAATTGTGTAGACAGTCTTCGACAAAGTTATCTTGTGCTACATAAACTGGATGAGCTTGTGTATCCAGAGTGACAGTGTGAATTTAGGACTGAATAATCAACAATCGGCGTGCTTTTTTTGTCTTTGGCAACCAGGAATAGGCACGTGAGCAGGATCATTTATTTTATGTCGCATTCTTTGAACTGGCAAACTGGCAATTTGATTTGGAAAGTTAGGGATGGACTCTTCAAAATCTTCTTGAATAGAGACTGCCCAAGCAAACTCAGATCAGGTCAGGTCATCCCGTAACCGGTGAGGTCGTTGGGCACACATGAAGACATCGTCACAACCCCACGCCAACCTTCTCTGTCAGCGGCCGCTGCCTGTGCCTCTTCTGGTTGGGGATTGGTCCATTCTTTTATGTTGTCCTCCCATCTCTTTTTTGGCCGGCCTCTTCTTCGTCTGCTTTGCACCTTTCCATGGAAATCGTATTTGCAAGACCATTTGATCTCGATATGTGACCGTACCAAGCGAGTGTCCTTCTTTTTACAGTTGCCAAGAGGTCTTCAAAGGGCCCTTTTGCTGTTGTAATTCTATCTCGTATTTCCTCATTTGTAACTCGATCTTTGTACGTGACTTTTAAAAGTCTTCGGAAACATCTCATCTTTAAGGCCTGTATTCTTCGCCGAAGGTCAGCTGTAACTGTCCATGTCTCACAAGCATAGAGGGATATTGACAGGACCAGTGTACGCATTAATCTGATTTTCGTGCATAGTGCTAACCATTTATCTTGCCAGATTTTGTTAAGCCGTGCAAGCGCCTCTATTGTCTATGCTATTCTGGCCAACACCTCACATTTTGATCCTTCATCACTGACAATCGAACCCAAATCTTTAAAACGGTTGTCCACTTCGAGTTCCTGACCAATAGCGTTTATCCTGCTGCTGAAGCCCTTGGCGTTGTTGGTCATTAATTTTGTTTTTTCCAGCGTTTATCTCCGTACCATAGTCAAGAGCTGTTTCGTCGAGCCTTCTCACCCATTCCTGGAGCAAACTACTGAGACTAATATTATCATTCCACGAACACATGAAAGGAACAGTCCAATTTGACGACAACATATCACAAACATTTGAAAAGAAAACAGTGGTGTTAAACAAGACTGCTTCCTGGCCCCAAAACCGTTCTTTGCTCAGCTACTGAGGTCTGGATTTGGTAACGCATATAATGGAGTTCTCACACTACGTCGGATGGTCGGCTATTTGTAAATTCTAATTTCGAAATTCTTAATTTGAAATTCTTATTTTGAAATGTTATTTTGAAATTGGTCATTTGAAATTCTTTTGTTTGTTTGTTGAGATCATTAATAATTATAATAACGTTCGCGTAGGCGTCAAAGGCTCGTTGCGGCGATTGACCACTTCAATGTCCAACTGCTAAGGCTGTGTCCATGTATTTAAGATCATTGCCAAATTTTAATTAATATAGTCGTGTTGTTATTATGTTGGTAACAGCAGAAAAGATCGCAAAACATTTGAACGACCCTTAATAACTATTCGGAAAACCTAATGGTGGTCATGACCCTTACGGTTTACTTGTACTGTCACATAGAAGCGTTTGTCAAGGTTCAGCGACTCCCCAAAACCGTGTTAGGGGTTCCCCCTAAGACAGGATGAGACCCGTTGATTGATTGAATTACATTTTGTTTCATTTGGCCAAAACTAGTGTCATAATTTGTCCATCTCCTGCCACCACAATAGAAAGCATTATCGCTATTCTGTCTAGCCTTATTGCACGCCGCCTGCGCCAAAGCTTTTGTGTTCCAATAGCTGTTGTTACTTGCTGTATTTTATTTGACATAACCAGGTTGAAATTCCCACTAGCACAACAATAATTAATCACCTTTTATGGCATGCCTAACAGTGGACAGTCGTCATAATCTCTCCTCTACAATAACTAGATTCATATGGGGGAAGCGACGTTATTAATCAATATACGTTTATTTTGGAATGTCGACATCTAAAACTCTAATGACTACCTACTCTCTGCGTTGTTCCAAACTCTGATGATAAAAATACTTGTATTTTACATTGTATAATCAATTGTGAGAGAACAGGGGAAATAACTGATTCTCTAGAGGACAAAATGAGCGTGCGATAGAAAAAAAAGAGAAAGTGGAGAACTGATGAAAATTATTTATGTAAAAGTAGTCCTGAGTGAACACCAGGAATGGATATTACAGAAAGATGGTCCTATATGGACCACAGAAAGGTAGTCCTGATTAAACAATCTACCTATATATCCATCTATCTATCTTTAGTCCACTTATGTCGTTAGACGTCGTGGGGAGGTGTGACCTCCTTTGTTTAATTTTTTTTTTTTTTGGCAGATGAAAATCCACTGGTCACTTTCCATGTCGATCCCAGCATCTGTTAGCTCCTGGAATATACGATCGTCTATTTTTGAGACTGGTGAAGGTGGAAGCATAAATTAGAGCAAGGTAGACCCTTGTCAGGCGCCATCTTTGCCACTCCGCTAATCACATGACCAAGACCTGATGTTATAACCACAGAGTCACCTCTTTGCGACATATGCTCTGTGGGGCGAATATACCTAGAATAATTTGAATAGATTTTCAACTTTGAATTTTGCCCGATCAGCGGCCGTTAGGCCTACACTTTTCGATCTCCAAAGGTATTTTTAACATGCGCGCCACTGCACACGGCTGTCTGATCTCACTACTCAGAAATCAGAGAACATTTTTACCAGATGATCCACGTGAAAATTCCCGGTGTCCACCGTGATTTGAACACGCGACAGTATGACGTACGAAGAGTCAAAACGGCTTATCAAAGCCAGATACATGACCAAATGGGAAACCGAACATACTGGTTACACCAAAAACGATGCCTATTACCAGTTGAACAGAAGAGAGCAGGTCGTTGTCTTCAGACTTCGCACTGGCCACAATAGACTGAGGTACCACCTATTCAACAAATAAAAGATAGGTGGTACCGACGAATGCCCGTGCGGTACCGGTAAAATGACCGCTGAACATCTGCTGCAGAACTGCCCGACATACGAGGATCAGAGAGAGCAGATGTGTCCATCACCAGTGGAACTGCTCTATGGCAGTGTCGACAGCCTCAGGATGACCGCCGTTTTTTTCGAAAAAATAATGGTTACTGTCTGACTGCGAACGAAGAAGAAGAAGAAGAAGAAGAAGAAGAAGAAGAAGAAGAAGAAGAAGAAGAAGAAGAAGAAGAAGAAGAAGAAGAAGAAGAAGAACACGCGACCAGCATTGGAGGCGAACACCTTACTCCAAGACCACTTATTACAGAAAGATAGTCCTGATCAAACTCTAAATAGTTATTGCATTAATTTAATTTTGATTTATCACCAAGATTGCAGTCTACAGAAAGGTAGGCATGGTTGAACATCAGAATTAAAGAAAGGTAGTCCTGACTGAACACTAGGATTATATATTACAGAAATGCAATCCTGAACTGACCACTGGCTATACATTACATAAAAATAATCATGAATGGGCACTATGATTAGAGATTACAGAAAGGTAGTCGCATAGTTTACACTGAAGTAGGAGATCAAGTGTTGGAGACTTCATTGGTCCATAATTGGAGCTGTATGGCTGGGGTTTAATAACCGGTCCTCAATGCTTCAATCTATTGATGTGGGGAGTGTGTGGTACGGTTTATGGGGAACTGTTGATGTGGGGAGTGTGGGGTACGGTTTATGGGCAGCTGTTGATGTGGGGAGTGTGAGGTGAAGTTTGTAGAGAGCTGTTCATGTGGGGAGTGTGGGATACGGTTTATGGGGAGCTGTTGATGTGGGGAGTGTGGGGTAAGGTTTATGGGGAGCTGTTGATGTGGGGAGTGTGAGGTGAAGTTTGTGGAGAGCTGTTGATGTGGGGAGTGTGGGGTAAGGTTTATGGGGAGCTGTTGATGTGGGGAGTGAGAGGTGAAGTTTGTGGAGATCTGTTCATGTGGGGAGTGTGACGTGAAGTTTGTGGAGAGCTGTTCATATGGGGAGTGTGCGGTGAAGTTTGTGGAGAGCTGTTGATGTAGGGAGTGTGAGGTGAAGTTTGTGGAGAGCTGTTGAGGTGGGGAGTGTGAGGTGAAGTTTGTGGAGAGCTGTTCATATGGGGAGTGTGAGTTGAAGTTTGCGGAGAGCTGTTGAGGTGGGGAGTGTGAGGTGAAGTTTGTGGAGAGCTGTTGATGTGGGGAGTGTGGGGTAAGGTTTATGGGGAGCTGTTGATGTGGGGAGTGTGGGGTAAGGTTTATGGGGAGCTGTTGCTGTGGGGAGTGTGAGGTATAGTTTGTGGAGAGCTGTTGATGTGGGGAGTGTGGGGTAAGGTTTATGGGGAGCTGTTGATGTGGGGAGTGTGAGGTGAAGTTTGTGGAGAACTGTTGATGTGGTGAGTGTGGGGTAAGGTTTATGGGGAGCTGTTGATGTGGGGAGTGTGGGGTAAAGTTTTTGGGGAGATGTTGATGTGGGGAGTGTGGGGTAAGGTTTATGTGGCAAGCTGTTGATGTTTGGAGTGCGGGGTGAAGTTTGTGTGGAGCTGTTGATGTTAGGAGTTTGTGGTGACGTTTATAGAGAAATGTTGATGTGTGGAGTATGGGGGTGATGTTTCTGTGGATCTGTTGATGTGTGGAGTTTGGGGTGAAGTTTGTGTGGAGCTGTTGATGTGGGGAATGTGTGGTGAAGTTTGTGGAGAGCTGTTGATGTGTGGAGCGTGGGGTGAAGTTTGTGTGGAGCTGTTGATGTGGGGAGTGTGGGGTGAAATTTGTGTGGAGCTGTTGATGTGGCGAATGTGGGGGGACGTTTGTGGAGAAATGTTGATGAGGGGAGTGTGGGGTGAAGTTTGTGTGGAGCTGTTGGTGTGGGGAGTGTGGGGTGAAGTTTGTAGAGAGCTGTTGATGTTGGGAGTGTGGGATGAAGTTCATGGGGAGATTTTGATGTGGGGAGTGTGGGGTGAAGTTTGTGAAGAGCTGTTGATGTATAGAGTGTGGGGTGATGTTTCTGTGGAGCTCTTGATGTTGGGAGTGTGGTGTCAAGATTGTGGAGAGCTGTTGATATGTGGAGTGGGGGGTGAAGGTTTTGTTGAGCCGTTGATGTGGGGAGTGTGGGGGGAAGTTTGTGGAAAGCTGTTGATGTGTGGAGTGTGGGATGAAATTTGTGTGGAGCTTTTAATGTGGGGAGTGTGGGGTGAAGTTTGTGGAGAGCTGTTGATGTGGGGAGTGTGGGGTAAGGTTTATGGGGAGCTGTTGATGTGGGGAGTGTGGGGTATAGTTTGTGGAGAGCTGTTGATGTGGGGAGTGTGGGGTAAGGTTTATGGGGAGCTGTTGATGTGGGGAGTGTGAGGTGAAGTTTGTGGAGAACTGTTGATGTGGTGAGTGTGGGGTAAGGTTTATGGGGAGCTGTTGATGTGGGGAGTGTGGGGTAAAGTTTATGTGGCAAGCTGTTGATGTTTGGAGTGCGGGGTGAAGTTTGTGTGGAGCTGTTGATGTTAGGAGTTTGTGGTGACGTTTGTAGAGAAATGTTGATGTGTGGAGTATGGGGGTGATGTTTCTGTGGATCTGTTGATGTGTGGAGCTGTTGATGTGGGGAATGTGTGGTGAAGTTTGTGGAGAGCTGTTGATGTGTGGAGCGTGGGGTGTAGTTTGTGTGGAGCTGTTGATGTGGGGAGTGTGGGGTGAAATTTGTGTGGAGCTGTTGATGTGGCGAATGTGGGGGGACGTTTGTGGAGAAATGTTGATGAGGGGAGTGTGGGGTGAAGTTTGTGTGGAGCTGTTGGTGTGGGGAGTGTGGGGTGAAGTTTGTAGAGAGCTGTTGATGTTGGGAGTGTGGGATGAAGTTCATGGGGAGCTGTTGATGTGGGGAGTGTGGGGTGAAGTTTGTGAAGAGCTGTTGATGTATAGAGTGTGGGGTGATGTTTCTGTGGAGCTCTTGATGTTGGGAGTGTGGTGTCAAGATTGTGGAGAGCTGTTGATATGTGGAGTGGGGGGTGAAGGTTTTGTTGAGCCGTTGATGTGGGGAGTGTGGGGGGAAGTTTGTGGAAAGCTGTTGATGTGTGGAGTGTGGGATGAAATTTGTGTGGAGCTTTTAATGTGGGGAGTGTGGGGTGAAGTTTGTGTTCACTTGTTGATGTGGGGAGTGTGGGGTGAAGTTTGTGGAGAGCTGTTGTTGTGGGGAGTGTGTAATGAAGTGTGTGGAGAGCTGTTGATGTGGGGAGTGTGGGGTGAAATTTTTGTTGAGCTGTTGATGTGGGGAGTGTGGGGTGAAGTTCATGGGGAGATGTTGATGTGTGGAGTATGGGGTAAATTTTATAGGGAGCTGTTGATATGGAGAGTGTGTGATGAAGTCTGTATTGAGCTGTTGATGTGGGGAGTGTGGGTGAAGTTTGTGTGGAGCTGTTGATGTGGGGAGTGTGGAATGAAGTTTGTGGAAAGCTGTTAATGTATACAGTGTGGGGTGATGTTTCTGTGGAGCTGTTGATGTGGGGAGCCTGGGGTGAAGTTTATAGAGAGCTGTTGATGTGGGGAGTGTGGGATGAAGTTTGTGTGGAGCTGTTGATGTGGGGAGTGTGGGGTGAAGTTTGTAGAAAACTCTTTATATGTTGATTGTGGGGTGAAGTTTGTGGAGAGCTGAGGATGTGGGGAGTGAGAGGTGAAGTTTGTGGAGAGCTTTTGATGTGGGGACTGGGGGTGAATTTTATGTAGAGCTGTTTTTGTGCGGAGTGTGGGGTGAATTTTATGTGAAGCTGTTGATGTGGGGAGTGTGGGGTAAATATTTTATGTGAAGCTGTTGATGTGGGGAGTGTGGGGTGAAGTTTGTAGAGAGCTGTGTATGTGGGTAGTGCGGTGTGAAGTTTGTGGTTCGCTGTTGATGTGGGGAGTGTGGGGTGAAGTTTGTGTGGAGCTGTTGAAGTGGGGAATGTGGGTGGACGATTGTGGAGAGTTGTTGATGTGGGGAGTGTGGGAAGACGTTTGTGAAGAGCTCTTGATGTATACAGTGTGGTGTGATGTTTCTGTGGAGCTGTTGATGTGGGGAGCGTGGGGTGAAGTTTGTGGAGAGCTGTTGATGTGTGGAGCGTGGGATGAATTTTATAGGGAGCTGTTGATGTGGGGAGTGTGGGGTGAAGTTTGTGTGGAGCTGTTGATGTGATGAGTGTGAGGTGAAGTTTGTGTGGAGCTATTGAAGTGGGGAATGTGGGTGGACGTTTGTGGAGAGATGATCATGTGGTGTGTGTGGGGTGAATTTTGTGTGGAGCTGTTGATGTGGGGAGTGTGGGGTGAAGTTTGTGGAGAGCTGTTGATGTATAGAGTGTGGGGTGATGTTTCTGTGGAGCTCTTGATGTGGGGAGTGTGGTGTGAATTTTGTGGACAGCTGTTGATGTGTGGAGTGTGGAGTGGATTTCATGTGGAGCTGATGTTGTGGGGAGTGTGGGGTGAAGTCTGTGTGGCGCTGTTGATGTGGGGACTGTGGGGTGAAGTTTGTGTGGAGCTGTTGATATGGGGAGTGTGGGGTGGTGTATGTGTGAAGCTGTAAATGTGGGGAATATGGAGGGAAGTTTGTGGAGAGATGTTGATGTGTGGAGTGTGGGGTGAAGTTTGCAGAGAGCTCTTGATGTATGGAGTTTTGGGTGAATTTTGTGGGGAGCTGTAAACGTGGGGAGTATGGGGTGAAGTTTGTGGAGAACTGTTGATGTGGGGAGTGTGGGTTGAAGTTTGTGGAGAGCTGTTGATGTGGGGAGTGTGGGGTGAAATCTGTGGATAGCTGTTATTGTATACAGTGTGGGGTGATGTTTCTGTGGAGCTGTTGATGTGGGGAGCCTGGGGTGAAGTTTATAGAGAGATGTTGATGTGGGGAGTGTGGGATGACGTTTGTGTGGAGCTGTTGATGTGGGGAGTGTGGGGTGAAGTTTGTAGAGAACTCTTTATATGTTGATTGTGGGGTGAATTTTGTGGAGAGCTGAGGATGTGGGGAGTGAGAGGTGAAGTTTGTGGAGACCTTTTGGTTTTGGGGAGTGGGGGTGAATTTTATGTAGAGCTGTTTTTGTGCGGAGTGTGGGGTGAATTTTATTTGAAGCTGTTGATATGGGGAGTGTGGGGTAAATATGTTATGTGAAGCTGTTGATGTGGGGAGTGTGAAGTGAAGTTTGTAGAGAGCTGTGTATGTGGGTAGTGCGGTGTGAAGTTTGTGTTGCGCTGTTGATGTGGGGAGTGTGGGGTGAAGTTTGTGTGGAGCTGTTGAAGTGGGGAATGTGGGTGGACGATTGTGGAGAGTTGTTGATGTGGGGAGTGTGGGAAGAAGTTTGTGGAGAGCTCTTGATGTATACAGTGTGGGGTGATGTTTCTGTAGAGCTGTTGATGTGGGGAGCGTGGGGTGAAGTTTGTGGAGAGCTGTTGATGTGTGGAGCGTGGGATGAATTTTATAGGGAGCTGTTGATGTGGGGAGTGTGGGGTGAAGTTTGTGTGGAGCTGTTGATGTGATGAGTGTGAGGTGAAGTTTGTGTAGAGCTATTGAAGTGGGGAATGTGGGTGGACGTTTGTGGAGAGATGTTCATGTGGTGTGTGTGGGGTGAATTTTGTGTGGAGCTGTTGATGTGGGGAGTGTGGGGTGAAGTTTGTGGAGAGCTGTTGATGTATAGAGTGTGGGGTGATGTTTCTGTGGAGCTCTTGATGTGGGGAGTGTGGTGTGAATTTTGTGGACAGCTGTTGATGTTTGGAGTATGGAGTGGATTTCATGTGGAGCTGATGTTGTGGGGAGTGTGGGGTGAAGTCTGTGTGGAGCTGTTGATATGGGGAGTGTGGGGTGGTGTATGTGTGAAACTGTAAATGTGGGGAATATGGAGGGAAGTTTGTGGAGAGATGTTGATGTGTGGAGTGTGGGGTGAAGTTTGCAGAGAGCTCTTGATGTATGGAGTTTTGGGAGAATTTTGTGGGGAGCTGTAAACGTGGGGAGTATGGGGTGAAGTTTGTGGAGAGCTGTTGATGTGGGGAGTGTGGGTTG
>JAVGWX010000001.1:87970776-88013276 GCA_036924085.1 Ariolimax columbianus | reverse complement strand
GACAACCACAACCAGCACGACAACCACAACCAGCACGACAGCCATAACCAGCATGACAATCACAAACATCACGACAATCACAAACATCAAGACAACCACAACCAGCACGACAACCACAACCAGCACGACAACCACAACCAGCACGACAACCACAACCACAACCAGCGCGACAACCACAACCAGCGCGACAACCACAACCAGCACGACAACCACAACCAGCGCGACAACCACAACCACAACCAGCACGACAACCACAACCAGCACGACAGCCACAACCACAACCAGCGCGACAACCACAACCAGCGCGACAACCACAACCAGCACGACAACCACAACCAGCGCGACAACCACAACCAGCACGACAACCACAACCAGCGCGACAACTACAACCAGAACGACAACCACAACCAGCGCGACAACCACAACCAGAACGACAACCACAACCAGCACGAAAACCACAACCACAACCAGCACGCCAAACACAAACATCATGACAACCACAACCAGCACGCCAATCACACACAATGCCAAGTAACATACCAAAACGCCAGTAACAAACTAAGGCAAATCTGGCAAAAGTCCAGCTCGGTCGTAACAGACATGTCCAATGTGTGCTTCCTAACTCCACAACAAACCTCATACGCGACAATGGCCAGGGAAAAAAAAAGTTTTGCAGCCAAAACCGAACTCTCAAAGCCTGATGATGTGTTTCGGTTTTCCTGGCCAAAACTTAGCAGAAAATAACAGTGATTAGGCAGAGAGCGAGGTCTTTAATGGAGCGAAATTCGATGCAAACATCGACATTTGGGAGGTCTTCATTTAATTAGAGAAGGCTTCTAGAAAGGAATGAAAAGCGCACAGATATACACACATGTTGAGACAAAAGAAATATAAAAAGTGTATGTTTTATGTGCTCACTATCAGTATGTGTCGCAGTGTGTTCATGTTATTATTTTTAGATTTGCTTTACCTGAATTCACAAGTGCATCCTTCCTTTTCTAGATGTGCCGTTTAGTGGAGTGTGCATGATTTGTTCAATTCTTTCCTATCTTCGTATAGGCTGCCTTCCTGTCTGCTAACGGTGTACGAAACTGGAGTATGGAAAGTAAAACTGTAACCTGCCACTTGGAATCTCTGTAGTAGTGAGCGACACGAAGATGAAAGCAAGTATAGAACAACCGCCTGGAGGAGTCCGGTTCGACTCCATTAGCACGCTCGAGACGTGAAGAAAGCTATTGTAACCCGCCATTTAACACCCTATTCAAGGCACACAAACGAGTAAACTTACCACTCGATGAGAGGTGGGCGGGGAGGGACACAGTGGCCTCGAGGTAAGATGTCCTCTTCCGGTCAGGTGCCGGAGGTCGCGGGTTCGAGTCACAGTAAAGACTATAATTTTTGTCACGTGGATCTTCTCGTAAAAAATGCCACTGATCTCTGGGTAGTCAGATCGGACTCCCGTTTACAGTGTCAAGCACGTTAA
The DNA here is from genome assembly GCA_036924085.1 of Ariolimax columbianus. Taxonomy (NCBI): domain Eukaryota; kingdom Metazoa; phylum Mollusca; class Gastropoda; order Stylommatophora; family Arionidae; genus Ariolimax; species Ariolimax columbianus. The sequence continues at coordinate 88,011,793 of JAVGWX010000001.1, read as the reverse complement.
AAACTCCTTGGCAGTTGAAAATTGACAAGAGTTGGCTTATCGGCCGCTGCTCGAACAACATTCAAATTAAAAATCTACCCAATTTATCTGTACATTCCCCAGGTGGTTTGTTTAGAGAAGTTATAGATGGTGCCTAAATGGCTGCGGGTCTACCTAGCTCTAGTGTTTGAGTCTATTAAGATGAACTCGCACATCGGTTAAACCACACTCCAAGAAACTGGCTATATACAGACTCTGTAGAGTCTTCTAAACCAGTATAAAAACATTAAGTTAAGTAAGTTACTCACTGTGGACATTCACAATAACAACAAGATTAAGCTGTTACTTTGTCAAAAAACGAATAAGAAGAATTGACTATGTCCACCACATCGTGTGAGGACTTTATATGACAAAAACGTCAGCAAATCTGGGCACACAAATTGTTGCTTGCAAATGCCCACAATGAGTAGGTTACTCTTGTGTGCGCCCTGAAAAGGACGTTAAGTGGCGGATTGCAGTAGCTTTCCTCACACATCGAGCATGCTGGTGAAGGTGGACCAGGTTCCTCCAAGCGATTGTGCTATGCGTGGCTTCATCTGCGTGTCTCTCACTTCTACGGGAATCACGTCCATCCCTCACCTCGTTAGCCAGGCTGCCATGAAAACAATCCGTTTCCAAGATTACTGGGAAGTCGAGATGAGGGTCTTCTCCAGTAAGTCTATCCTGACCCTGCCTAACATGTCTGATCAGTATATTTTGCCTGGCCCTAACTAACATGTCTGACCAGTATATTTTGCCTGACCCTAACTAACATGTCTGATCAGTATATCTTGCCTGACCCTAACTAGCATGTCTGATCAGTATATCTTGCCTGACCCTAACTAACATGTCTGATCAGTATATCTTGCCTGACCCTAACTAACATGTCTGATCAGTATATCTTGCCTGACCCTAACTAACATGTCTGATCAGTATATATTGCCTGACCAACGTTAGTCTTACTTCCCGGGCATACCAGTAGGCATTCAACAAAAACAACAACACCAACAACAGCAACAACAACAAAAACAACAACAACAGCAGCAACAACAACAACACAGTCTGTGTATTCCAATTCATCCAATACATAATATAGCATTTTATCAAAAGAGAAAACTATTAAAGGCATACAAAAACACCGCAATAAATCATCACTATTAACTCACTTTTTGAGACAGACGTAACAGTAATAAATAAAACGAAGCCACTAGTTAATTCACCGGAAATTGATGTTAAAACTACTCTGCTGAAGTACAGGCACTGATTATTGCAGCAGAAATGATGAGCTAACACAACAAGCCAATGCTAGCACGTTGTAGTTCTGCCTCAACAATGTTAGTTCTGCCTCAACAATGTCAGTTCTGCCTCAACAATGTCAGTTCTGCCTCAACAATGTCAGTTCTGCCTCAACAATGTTAGTTCTGCCTCAACAATGTCAGTTCTGCCTCAACAATGTCAGTTCTGCCTCAACAATGTCAGTTCTGCCTCAACAATGTCAGTTCTGCCTCAACAATGTCAGTTCTGCCTCAACAATGTCAGTTCTGCCTCAACAATGTCAGTTCTGCCTCAACAATGTCAGTTCTGCCTCAACAATGTCAGTTCTGCCTCAACAATGTCAGTTCTGCCTCAACAATGTCAGTTCTGCCTCAACAATGTCAGTTCTGCCTCAACAATATCAGTTCTGCCTCAACAATGTCAGTTCTGCCTCAACAATGTCAGTTCTGCCTCAACAATATCAGTTCTGCCTCAACAATGTCAGTTCTGCCTCAACAATGTCAGTTCTGCCTCAACAATGTCAGTTCTGCCTCAACAATGTCAGTTCTGCCTCAACAATGTCAGTTCTGCCTCAACAATGTCAGTTCTGCCTCAACAATATCAGTTCTGCCTCAACAATGTCAGTTCTGCCTCAACAATATCAGTTCTGCCTCAACAATGTCAGTTCTGCCTCAACAATGTCAGTTCTGCCTCAACAATGTCAGTTCTGCCTCAACAATGTCAGTTCTGCCTCAACAATGATAAACTGTCAGAGTTTTTAACAAGTCTTGGATAAACTAAAAGTAAAGAGAAGTGTAGTGCTACAGTAGATTGTGTGCGCTCTGGGCGAAATGCAGTTTACTGGTTTTTTTTCTCTTTGCGTAAAACCGTTGCACGAAATGACAACATCCATTTCTGTAAGGTATGTCTTCCTTATTTCTGAACTGTCCCCAATCTACCTAAATGGTAACATGTATATGTACCGCTTTAACTGATCCCTTCAGCTTGTCCAACCCGTTCCCATCAGCTTGTCCTATATCTTCTCTTCATCTTGTCCGATCCCTTCCCTTCATCTTGTCCGATCCCTTCCCTTCATCTTGTCCGATCCCTTGCCTTCATCTTGTCCGATCCCTTCCCTTCATCTTGTCCGATCCCTTCCCTTCATCTTGTCCGATGCCTTGACTTCATCTTGTCCGATCTCTTCCCTTCATCTTGTCCGATCCCTTCCTTTCATCTTGTCCGATGCCTTGACTTCAGCTTGTCCGATCCCTTCCCTTCAGCTTGTCCGATCCCTTCCCTTCATCTTGTCCGATCCCTTCCCTTCAGCTTGTCCGATCCCTTCCTTTCATCTTGTCCAATGCCTTGGCTTCAGCTTGTCCGATCCCTTCCCTTCAGCTTGTCCGATCCCTTCCCTTCATCTTGTCCGATCCCTTCCCTTCATCTTGTCCGATCCCTTCCCTTCATCTTGTCCGATCCCTTGCCTTCATCTTGTCCGATCCCTTCCCTTCATCTTGTCCGATCCCTTCCCTTCATCTTGTCCGATGCCTTGACTTCATCTTGTCCGATCTCTTCCCTTCATCTTGTCCGATCCCTTCCTTTCATCTTGTCCGATGCCTTGACTTCAGCTTGTCCGATCCGTTCCCTTCAGCTTGTCCGATCCCTTCCCTTCATCTTGTCCGATCCCTTCCCTTCAGCTTGTCCGATCCCTTCCCTCCATTTTGTCCGATGCCTTGACTTCAGCTTAAAAGGAGCTACAATAGATACCACTGTGGCATACCAGGAAATCAGACAGTGGACAGGTTAGCAGCGAAGGAGAGCAAAACAAGGACAAAAAGAACCAACAATCACCTTCCAAGAACAGAAGATCCTTATCCAAGCATTAACTAAAGTTGACCAAACAATTATCTATATCTCTGTCTTGAAAGAGAGGAGCTAGTGAACATTTTCTGCATGAGAACAGGATATAATAGATTGAAAAGCCACTTAAATAAGCTAAAATTGGATCTAAACTGTTATATACTTTGTCAATTGCGTACTGATAACTGGTCTACAGAGACGAACCTTCACATAAAACTGGAAGCCTTTAAGAACTCTTCATTACAGTGTCCGTTAACTTAACTTAATTTAACGTCTTTATACTTGTTTTGAAGACTATGCAGAGTCTGCATACTAGTTTCATTTACAATTACTTTCTCTAAACGTTATGCGCTTTCAATCTATTCTTGAATGCATTAATTGTCCTTGCCTCCACTACTTTCTGTGGCTATGCATTCCAAACATTCATCACTCTCTGGCAAAAACAAATTTCCTAATATCTAATTTGGATCTTTCCATAGTTAATTTGTAGCAATGCCCTCTTGTTCTTGTAGGTGGTTGTATTTTAAAACTTGTTATAGACTAATTTATCCACAGAACTGTGCAACAAAGAAAACTTGGCGTACGATAAGAAGAAGAAGAAGAAAAAGAACCAAAAAAAAGAACAAGAAAAAGAACAAGAAAAAGAACAAGAAGAAGATAACACTGATAAGGAAGAGATCGGACAGAACATGAAAACATGTCGTGCATTTGTTAAATACTTGTTCTCGGCGAGGTCAAAAGGCTATTGAAATAGCACGCGACGATCAAATGAGCTAATGTTAACGTTCCATGTCAGAGCTCTCACTGTGTAAGCTGGAACAAGAATATCAAATGAACAACATTTTGAGCAACATTTAGAGGTCGGGTCAACACAAAAATCATATGTAGTAATAAAAGGCGACAGAAAATTACAGAAACCAAAACGTGCATATTGTGAAAGAAAAAAATGCTAAGAATATTCACTCGTGACAACGATCACACGATGATAATCTATCTTCATCCGACTAACATATTAAACGAACAACATTAAAGCAAGTGAAGTAATGGGGAACCAGGAACTCGAATGCCGGGCCTTCAGATGACGGAGACGCCGTGGCACAAAAGAGAGGTGTCTTAGCACTAGACCAGCCATACAACTAAAAGAAAGATACGTCCCTGCTGGGGAAGTCTTTCGTCATTAATTCAATACTTGCGGCAAGGGATTATAGTCCGAGTTCGATCCTGGCAAATACATATACTCAATGACTTCCTAAGCTTCCAATTTGCTGCAAAAAAATGCTACACTTATGTGGAACTTGAATATCTTCATTGATCAGTCACTGCAATATTAGTGAGGAAATATAACTGAATAAATCATCAGTGTATAAAATGAGATTAATATTGATCGTAATATATTTTTATGATTAAAAAATGAATGGTTGAAGTAATCCATCTTCTGCATTTATATACTCTAACAAGATAGTTATCTTCTCTGTTTTGTATATTCATTTCAATCTGTATAAAAATGTATAAAATGTTATGTAATATATGACACTTCTGTGAGGTTTAACTGCCGATGTACCAAGTATAAAAGGCTATATAATATATGACACTTCTGTGAGGTTTAACTGCCGATGGACCAAGTATAAAATGTAATGTAATATTTGACCCTTCTATGAGGTTTACTACCATTGCACCAGATATAATATGTTATGTATGATTTTGACATCAAAAATTTAATCTGGTCCACATTCCCGAATTGTTTCGAAGCTAATAAAAAAAAACGTATGTAGCTATAAATAACATTCATACAAATATACCAATTCGAAACAAATAATACACAAGAATGATCAGTCACACTTGAACATTCGTGCACTGCATATAATAATTGTTAACAAGAATAATTGTTATATGATTTCCAGCACTCGAGCAAGGGAGATAACATTGCTTGGAGGCATTTGACGCACGTGAATGTTTAACAAGGTTTAAAGAGGTGTTCCAGAAAACAATGTCTCAGATCTTTCCATGAAAACATCCCACATAATTCTTCTAGCCGTTCTTCCATCTTCGAACACATCCGTTTTGGAAGGATTATTGTTTTTAATGTGCGAATTTTTCTCATTGACAGGGTAGTCGTGGGGTTTAAAAGGTTCAGGAATACAGGCCGCTTGGCCACTGCTGTCGCCACGTCGTGTGTCTGCTACGTTTGTTTATTTCATCCCCAACAGAAAAACAACATATGACTTACCGGGGATTCGATCCGATGCCCTCCTTGTCAGCAGGCAGGCATCGAAACCATTCGGCCACACGCTCTTAACTGTTCGCCATTTCTCCAAAGCTTCTTCTAGTAGTCCTTTCGTTCCCTTAAAAGTAATAATTATAGTTGTCCATCACAAGCAAAGATTGCGACAACATTAAACGTGTGCAACCAACTGTGTTCTTTTGTGACTGCAAAGATCAATCCTGGAACGGCAATTTCTGCCCCATACGGGGCCTACATATGGAAAAACGGCTGTGGAGTCGTCGTGCGTTTTTTTTTTCGGACAGCACGCTTTCACTGAGGCTCCGCGATGGATTTGTTCTCTGTGATCTGAGCACCTTCGGTGATACTAGCGTGCAAGTAGGTGACATCAATATTGAAGCTTTTCAGAGACACTTTCATGCAGTCTCTGTAGATTGTCTTCTGCCTCCCACCTTAGATGAGCTATTTGAAGAAGTCTATGTATGCTAAACATGTTAGTCTTGATAAGAATTTCAGTGTTAGGCACTTTATCCAGCTCCCTGATCCGAAGTCTTCTAACACGGACATAGCAAACCCAGAAATACTTCTTCTGCTGCGTTCAGGGTTTTTTTTGGTCATGCTAGATCTGTAGTCCCGTTGCTCGGACGAAATCCACCGTCCTCTCCAGATCCGGGTGACAGCCTACAGCTTCTGCGTCGTCACCTCGGCTCTCTCTGGTTAAGTTTGGCATCGTAGGTCTCTGTATGTTGGGCAGTCCTGTAGGGTGTGTTCACGGGTCAGGGTCAGAACTCCAGTTCCACGTGGGCAGTCACTTCTGTGTGATATCTTTAGCCGATGTAGGTGACCCAATAGTCTGCAGTGTCCTGTTCTCAGACGAAATATGCTGGTTTGTTGGTGTCTGTGGAGCTGGTGAATTGGGTCAGGTCAATTGCTCGCGTCCATCTCTTTCTTCCATTTTGAGTTGTGCTGATAGTGGATGAAAGTTTTTGCCTCTCGGTAAGAAAATGCGTGGATAGGTTTTTCCCCCTTATCGCCTGCTTTGGATAGGGCATCAGAGCTCTCAACCCATATGATTACACAATGAGAAAACCCAGAGCTATAAATAAAAACTTAAATTTTTTTCTTAGAATCATTTGGCGTCCACTGCTATTGGTCCCTTAGGAAGTTTGCTCTAACGAAGGTCTACTGAAGTCGTTGTATGGGGTATCTACTTGACGAGCACCTGACTGAGCGATCTTTGCCTTTGACGATTTGCTCGACAGCTCACGACATACATGAAAGGTTACTGTACTTCATGATTGAAAAGTCACTTTATGATAAACTTGCCAAAAAAATTAGCAATTTTAGATCCAAGTTTAACATACTGGCTACACAAAAAAATGATGCCTACTACCACACAGGCCACAACAGACTGAGGTGCCATCTATTCAATAAACTGAAGATAGGTGGCACTGACGAATGCACCTGTGGTACAGGGAAAATGACCGCTGAATATCTGCTGCAAAATTGCCCGACATACGAGGACCAGAGAAAGCACATGTGGCCATCACCAGTGGCAACATTAGACAAGCTCTATGGCAGTGTTGACAGCCTCAGGATGACAGCTGCTTTCTTCGAACAAATCCAAGTTGACGTATGACAGCGTACGAAGAAGAAGAAGAAGAAGAAGAAGATCCAAGTTTACGACGAACTATCTGGAAACAGCCAAAACAACATTAACAAGCATGGGGTTGGAATAGAAACTTGAATTAGGTAACGGTCATTCATCCTTTGTCAAAAACAAAGAACAAAGCAAATAAAAACACCTAACAAATAACAACTATACTCACGAACATTTGCAAGAATACATAATTAGCCAGGAATTCGTGAGATAAATCGTTATAGGTTGCCAATTAAGACAGCTGGTTAAACAAGAGGCGACCAATTTTATTTCACTAAAATCGTATACATCATCACTATGCTGATCAGTGCTCAAACTGAAGCGGTCAGTAACCCATAGCTGACTGCTATCGTCTTGGCCAGTGACCCAGAGCTGTTCCTGCCCTTCTCCCCCTCCACTTGTGATCCTGGATAACAGCTTCTACAGGCAGACTGGCTAAGGAGAAGGAATGTAGGATCAAAATGCTGAGCAGTGCATGAGCTGCACTGGTCAGACACAAATAGCTGAATGCTAGTGTCAGGACCAGCGAAAGAGAGCTACCAAGACCCTTCTACACCTCCACGCGGTGATCATAAACAACAATCTACCACAGAGCAGACTGGCTAAGGAAAAGGGATCGAACATGGGATGCTAACCCTAATGTTTCGGTCGGAAAATGCAAATATCGCAGTCAAGCTCTGAACTACGACACAACGTATTCCGTTCTCCGGACTACATCCTGGTACTTGCAAAGCCTTTTTCAGAGCTTTGTAGCTGAAGTTTGAGAACAAGCGACGAAAAATATTTTTTTTTAAATATACAATATGAATGGCAGATGACATTAGTTCGTGTCTATATACCCTGTATCGAGGCTGCTTCTGCACAGCCTGTTTGAACATGCATCCCGATGCTTACCTCCCCCTTCTTCTCTACCAAATACGCCATTAAAAAGAAGTGTACATTAGGAACCCATTTATGTTAACACGTAAATAGGCCATGCGTAACCATTTTATACCCTCTAGAGCAGAAGTCACCCCAACAACTTGACATATTGCACACCTCGCACGCGCTGAATGCGACTGACCTTCTGGGTTTGAATTAAAGCTCTAAAATATATCCTGAACTGTATACTATATTTCTCAAAGCTTGTGCGTGCGTGCATGCACCTGCGCGAGTGGGTGTTTACGTGTGCGTGTGTGTATGTATTTATGTATGTGTGTGTACATATATATATATATATATATATATATATATTTGTCTGCAGACGCCAATACTCGCAAACGGAAAGTCACATCCAGCTGGTATTTTCACTGAACATTATATGGACGATTGATAGATCCTATTTGCTTGACAAGTTATGGGTAAAAGATTGTGTATATTGTTTACAGAGCAAGTTCCCATACCTTTGTAGTTTCCTATTCATATAACACGTCAATCTGGACAACGAGGTGGCAAGTAGGATAATGAAAGCCAGTGCAGCCTTCGGTAGAATGCGCGCGACACTATGGGAGCGCCGGGACATTAGCGCCAAGACAAAGCTCAAGACCTACCGAGCTGCTATCCTCCAAACTCTGGTATACGCATGCGAGAGTTGGACTGTCTATGCGAGACAGGCACAGAGATTTAACCACTTCCACACAACCATCCTGAGACGTATACTCCGCATCCGTTGACAGGACCATGTCCCTGACACTCAAGTCCTGAAAAGAGTAGACATGCCAAGCATCCATGCATCGCTGCATGAGGCACAGTTCAGATGGACTGAACAATTTGTGCTCATACCAAGCACAAGACCACCGAATAGACTTATGTACTGCGAGCTTGAGGAAGTCTGGCAAAAAGGAGGTCGCCCAAAAAAACAAAACAATTTAAGGACAGCTTGAGGGAAACTCTGAGATGCTGTCACTTAGATGTAAACAGCTGGGAGAGCATTGCAAAAAACAGATTGGTCTGGAGAAATGCAGTGAACGTGGGCGTTACTGAAGGAGGATGTCACCGTTTGCAAACGGCGCAAACCAAATGTCTGATCCAGAAGTAAAGAGCAGCGAAACAACCCTCACCGACAGCAGAAGACATAGTGTGCAAACAATGCAATAGAACATTCAGTCCCCGCATTGGACTGATAAGCCACATGAGGTCCAGCAAACCCTACACCAAAATATGACAGACAGTGCAGAAACAAAACAAAACAGAACACATACATCAAGGATGATGATGTCGATGTTCCTCATCGACAACAATGAGCAGTTATTGTTTACAGGTAAAGTTTTTCCCCAATCAGTTTGACTAACCTGCGCATTCGTGAGATACTATGTTACCTTTCAATCCCTGGCAATATTACTACCAGTCTGCTAACTTACTTTTGAGAGAAAAGCCTGGCCGAATGGTTTCGATTTCTACAAGCTAACATTTTTTGTGATTGTCTGTTTGATTAAATGGTACGATCATTTTAGTTTGTTCCAAATTGTGAGTCTTTAACAAATTGTTGTTTCGCGGGAAATAACATAATGCTCGCATCAGATGGGACAAGCGGAATTCTTGTAATCAAAATATTTCTCTGTGGTGGTGGGATGGGATATTTGGCTGTGGTAGAGAAGGGTCGTTTGTTCAAAATACCATGAATGGCAAAGAAGACTAATAACGTGTTGCATGAAGAGACACAGACACAAAGAAAGCGTATGGCAAACACTGGAGCAAGGAAGTCATGCTTTTTCGGGAATGTCATAAGAATACACAGTTGGAACACACAGTTACAATGTACAGAATCTCAGGGAATAGGGATGCAGAGATATAAACATAGAACAGCTCGAAGGATTGGCAATGAAAACGATCATCGCGAAAGTGATAAACGACTCGTGATTACAGGAGATAACACCAACCGGCAGGGCACATAATGATGATGATAACAGACGGACCAACTAACATGGGGAATACATTTGTATAACTGAGGCCTCAGTCTTAAAAGGATCACACGGTGGGAGAAATATTCTCATTCCAAGAATTCCGCAAATTCCATCCGATCTGAAAATTCTGTTATTTCCAGTGCAAAGCCGGGTACTACAGCTTGTATAATATAAAACAGGAAATAAATAAGATTCGTTTTCCAAAGTGGCCCAGACCAAGAAGAAGAAAGAAAATCTGTCTTCTTCATCTTATTCAATGCCGATTCATCCACCAGCCTAGATTGATGGAATAGCTGACTCAATAGCCAGTGCTGCCGACTACTGGGAAAGCAATTGTGTAAGGTGGGCAAAGCTAAAACACAGTACTGATAAATTGTTACAAGCCATATATGTGCGATTTCGCACTGCCAGCATGCATGGAAAATACATCTTACACAATTTTTATTGCACTGGAGTCTGTCTTTTCAAGACCTTTACCATCAATCTGTTACCAATTTGTGTGCCATCTGGTGCACTTTTTAGTCATTCTTTATCCGTCTTGCAATGACAGAGTAGTTTGCTTCTCTTATGATCCCAATGAGCTATGCCAACGACACTATACCGTAGGGAAATTTTAAGTTGTACACGCTGAAGGGAAAGATTCAACAAGCTGAAGGGAAGGAATCAGACAAGATGAAGGGAAGATGTTGAACAAGCTGAAGTCAAGGGATCGGACAAGCTGAAGCGAGTGGATCAGGCAAGCTGGTCAAGGGATCGGACAAGCTGAAGTCAAGGGATCGGACAAGCTGAAGCGAATGGATCAGGCAAGCTGGTCAAGGGATCGGACAAGCTGAAGTCAAGGGATCGGACAAGCTGAAGTCAAGGGATCGGACAAGCTGAAGTCAAGGGATCGGACAAGCTGAAGGGAAGAGATAGGACAAGCTGAAGGGAAGAAATAAGACAAGCTGAAGTCAACGGATCAGACAAGCTGAAGTCAAGGGATTGGACAAGCTGAAGGGAAGAGATAGGACAAGCTGAAGTCAACGGATCAGACAAGCTGAAGTCAAGGGATTGGATAAGCTGATGTCAAGGGATCGGACAAGCTGAAGGGAAGAGATAGGACAAGCTGAAGGGAAGAGATAGGACAAGCTGAAGTCAACGGATCAGACAAGCTGAAGTCAAGGGATTGGATAAGCTGATGTCAAGGGATCGGATAAGCTGAAGTCAAGGGATCGGACAAGTTGAAGTTAAGGGATCAGACAAGCTGAAGTCAAGGGATCGGATAAGCTGAAGGGAAGAGGCAGGACAAGCTGAAGTCAAGGGATCAGGCAAGCTGACGTCAAGGGATCGGTTAAGCTGAAGTCAAGGGATCGGATAAGCTGAAGGGAACGGATAGGACAATCTGAAGGAATCAGTTAAAGCGGAACACTAACATGTTACCATATAGGCAGGTTGGGGATAGTTCCGAAATAAGGAAGACATACCTTACAGAAACGTTTTGTTTTTTTTATTTGGTGCAACAGGGCTTATGCAAAGAGAAGAAAAAAAACCAGTAAACTGTCATTTCGCCCAGAGTGCACACAAGAAGTACCTTGAGCAAGTTATGTTCGGTTTTGTTTATACTTAGGGCTCTCGTTCGTTACTCCAACAAATCGACTCTCACTACTAAAGAACCTGTTTACCCCCTCTGTAAAAGTATGTACCTGACAGATCTAAGTTATAAAGGGCATGATAGTGGGGAATGGAACGCATTAATGTAACTTTATCAGACTAGAAAACTGGATAACGACAGATGTCGATGCTTTTGTAATGTACCTTGTTAAAATATGCAGTTGCGAGTTGTGTCCTGTGGAGAGTTATGTCATTCCGCGTGATATTACATGTTTATATATGTACTTGCGAGTAATATCCGTTGTCAATATAGCTGCGAGTGAGGTTCCTTATTAATATATGTAGTTGCAAGTGATTTTTCTTGTCAATATGTAGTTGCAAGTGATGTCCCATGTCAATTAATACACATAGTTTCGAGTAATGTCCCTTGTCAATATATTAAGCGTGAGTAATGTCCTTTGTCAATAATATGTCGTTGCAAGTTATGTCCATTGTCAGAAATACAATAGAAAGATATGGATGTCCACATTACTGCCTCTTTAAGGACATGCTAATTAAAGATATATTTGATCGAATGATAAATCTGCATTTGATGATAGTAGATAGCGGACAAAGATTGTTTGCTCGTGACAAAGATCATAAGACAAATGTTGATCTGCTCTTGGAAAACAAATAAAACGAATAATAACGAAGAAATAAGTAATAGGTAGCTTCGAACACCAGACCTCTAGTTGACGAAGCGCCTTGCCACAAGAGAGAGAGAGAGAGAGAGAGAGAGAGAGAGAGAGAGAGGGAGAGAGAGAGATAAGATACTAGACCAGTGCTCTTCAACCTTTTAATACGTTGCGCCCACTTTTATAACTTTTGCGATGGTCAATTTTTCTTAACGCCCAATATTTTAACTTTTGCTATGGTCGATTTTCTTTAACGCCCACTTTTATAAATTATGCGATTGTCAATTTACCTTACCGTGCACTTTTATAACTTTTGCGATGGTCAATTATTTTTATCGTGCACTTTTATAACTTTTGAGATGGTCAATTGTCTTTATCGTGCACTTTTATAACTTTTGCGATGGTCAATTTTCCTTACCGTGCACTTTTATAACTTTTGCGATGGTCAATGTTCCTTAACGCCCACTTTCATAACTTTGGCGATGGTCAATTCTCCTTACCGTGCACTTTTATAACTTTCACGATAGTCAATATTCCTTACCGTGCCCTTTTATAACTTTTGCGATAGTCAATTTTCTTTACCGTGCACTTTTATAACTTTGGCGATGGCCAATTTTCCTTAGCGCCCACTAAAATGTAAATTGAAGAAAACTCTGCGATCGTCCACTTAGTCTTGGTATTTTTGATGTTTGTAATCATTATGTTGCATTTCCTTTGTAAAACATCGCTTCCAACACAGCCGGTCTGAAGATAAATAAACTACATAAAAAAATCTCCAGCCCGTTCTAGAATCATGCCTAAGCATTCCTTGACATCTTAATGCCATCGTCTTCTTTGTGTACCTCTGACCCTTTTGCCCAGCACCTTACCTTCCATTACCGTTCTCTCAAGACAGATGTGTCTTTTGTTGTGGCTAAAGTATTTCAATTTTCTGTTCATTATGAAATTTATTAACTAGTTGTTCTCTATACCCAACTCTTGTCGAATGTCTGTTGTTTTTTGGTCTATAGTAATATATAGTATATAGTTAAACAGTATATATATGTACTCGAGGTTTGGGTAACTGTCCAATTGTCACAGCGTAAGTTTAACGAGTACAAAAAGGTTATAACAATGTGCAATTCTGTTTGTTTGCTGGTATTCTGCTATCGTTTACTCAGGTAAGTGTCTGCTACCGTCCACCTCAAAGCTAAAATCGTCCACTAGTGGCCGGTAGAGCTCAGGTTGAAGAGCTCTGTACTAGGTCATTGTGAGCTCCCGAAACAATAAAATGTCACAACTGGCAAAGACTTTGGTCATTCAAAACTTGCGAACATTGAACAAAGGTCGAGTCCGATCCAAACATATTTATGGGCTAAGTTACTTCCTGCAACTATCTCGATGTTTCTACATTGTTTGCTCCGTGGTGAAGTGGTCACGCCGTTTGTCTTGTGTTCAGACGGTTGGGGTTCGAATTCGAACTGCGGGTCGGATCAGGATATTTTTTCCGGGGATCCCTGGGTTCATCGCTGGGACTACGGAGGTCGTGCTTTGTGTGATGCGGAGAAACTCTTCTGCTGAGAGAGGCAGAGTTATATGGGGAGAACCGCGGCGATTAAGTCCAGACCTCGACTTTATCCTTTAACCTTTCGCTTACTAAGTAGTTTACTTTGAAACTACAACTGTTTATTGTTTATTTACCTGGGGGACAAGCATTAAAGGTCTGCGTGGTCTGCGCTTGATGATTGGAAAGTTAAGAAGAGAGCCCTCGAGCCCTGCTGAGACCTACATAGTTGTGCATTCTATTCTGTAAGCGGATGCTGAACAGCCAGCGCATACAGCTCGTATTGAAATCATCGAGCTCCCTGACCCTGACATGCATGTTATAGATTGTCCATGTTTCTCGTGCGTATAGAAGGCCAGTAAGAACCACAAAACAATAGACTTTGATTTCAGCAACATTGATTCCTTGCCGGTCCCAAACATTCGTCGATGTTTTCACAAATGATTACTTGCCTTGTCAATTGACATGGTCGGGTCAACGAAAGGTGTGTATAATTCACGATGTTGTTGCTGGTAGTTCTCATTGGTTTGATGATCTAATAATACGTTAATCGTCCCGTGATAAGCTTAGAAATCACTTTGACTCTCTAGGACTAGCTCCAGCTTGAGATGAGTTCTTAAGAAGTTGAGCAAGACTAGCTCCAGCTTGAGAGGAGTTGAGCAAGACTAGCTCCAGCTTGTGATGAGTTGAGCAGGACTAGCTCCAGCTTGAGATGAGTTGTTAAGAAGTTGAGCAAGACTAGCTCCAGCTTGAGATGAGTTGTCAAGAAGTTGAGCAAGACTAGCTCCAGCTTGAGATGAGTTGTCAAGAAGTTGAGCAAGACTAGCTCCAGCTTGAGATGAGTTGAGCAGGACTAGCTCCAGCTTGAGATGAGTTGTTAAGAAGTTGAGCAGGACTAGCTCCAGCTTGAGATGAGTTGTTAAGAAGTTGAGCAGGACTATCCATAATTTGTTCAGCGATGAACTGGAGGAGTATTCCCATGTGGTTATCAGAAGATTGACGATTGCCCTTGTGCTTGTATTTATGGACAATTGTGGTATCATTCAGTTCCCGCCGTGAATTACCTGCCAATTAGAGCGAAAGAGATATGTTAGCTTGTATAGAATAAGTCTCCTGCTTTACAAACCAGAAGATGAACATCATCTGACCCAGAGGCTTTGCAACTGGACATTAGGCTGATTGCTTTCTCTACCTCATCTGTAACGTGCTGATTATCGCGCCTGTCGCTGATAACAACTTGAAGTATGTGTGGTATGGCAAGTTTGCTGAAGGTGGATGGACAGTCTAAAATAACACTCAAGTGCGCAGCTCAACTATTTAGAATGTGGAATTTGGCGGTCAGCAGTGTCGTGCTATCAGAGTTAAGGACAGGAAAGGGGTAATATGATCGTGAAACGTAGACTGATTTCCCACCATCGTAAAACAGCTTCAAGTCATTTGTATTTGCATATCATTGAATTTCGTATCCTTAGCCGTTGGGTCGGGCCTCATGTACAGATGTGAGCTGGTTCTAGACAATTCTGCTAATATTGATGAAGGCTGACTTTTGAAAAGCTGAGGAGATATCGTTTTGGTGGAGTCCTAAGATTTGATGTTTCTCATTCAGTATAGTTTCATCAAACTAGTCAGGTTTCCTGGGAGCCACATGATTCAAGCAATAGAGTAGACAGCATTCTTCAGAAAGGCCCAATTATCGTCTCCTTTATTTATGCAGAACTGTGTGACCGTCAGTCGGCTGTCATGATCCAGGAATAGCCTTCCGCATAGGGCCCATCTTGCAGTTTGGAGACGTTGAGTCTCTTCAAATATTTCTAACCTTGATGACGTTGTCTGTGTTCTATGTAGAGATTTCCATTTGACACATTGAGCCCGTGGTCTGTCCAACACTCGTACTACACATGGTCTTTGTTACTCGTACATCCCACATGCCCCTCCTTTTGTTGAAGACACAGCCGATAAGATGCCTCTGCTCGGGGCGAAATACATACAGTGTCTTGTTGCCAGCAGTCAGCTGAAACATTCTTTTGGTGATGGACTTTAAGTGTTTGCCTCACTAGTTTCTACTGGCAGAGGCGCGCTCATTTAACGCCAGACCTTGTCAATTGGGCGATATTAAGACGCATGAACCAGTGCTTGGATGCATGTGTGTATCTGTATGTACCTAACCTAAGTGTTTCCCTCATGCAAAGGTGTTTCATGTCATTTGATGATCCTCTCTTTGTTCCTCGTCATTTGATGATCCTCTCGTTGTTCCTCGTAGATAAGTGGTTTCTATTTTCCTTTTTCTTCTTTTTCTTGGTGTACATTGTTAAGCTCCGGAAGTTAAATATGCACAATTTTGAATTCCTGGGACAATGTTTTGGGAATATGTAAAATTATTTTAGGTACATCACTCTTTTACTTCTTTTTGTTTTTTAAAGTTGGTAGGGAACCCCTTTTTAAATTTTCTTTTTTTTTTTCTTTAAATTATCATGATTTATATTTGAAAAAAATAGTGAAAATGCAATGTAGGGAAATGTATAACAGTGATGAATGAAATGGAATGATTATGAAGATGACAAAATATATGTAAATAAAAAAGAATAAAATTCAATAGAATATGTCAATTAAATGATTTGAGTTCTTTCATCTGTAACGAGGAACATCTGCGATGACTTCTCCTTTCCGTCTGGTCTTGGTGTTTCAGATCGTCCTTACTGCTCACAAAGATGTTCCAATCCCAGCCATATTTTCTAACTTGCTCCAGGGGTAAGCGATTGTCTGACTTTCGAAGAAAACTTAAAGATACTCCACTGTACTTGGGCCCTCCGAGATCGAATGTGGTTACCCACTTTCCAAACTCTTACAGCTAATTAGGTGTCGAAGGTGACGGGGCTCAGGAATAGTATATCAAGTATAAAGCCACTATAGTCACTGCTATTGTACTTGCCCGTCCCATGAACACCAAGCATTCCTTCCCAGGGTTTGATTGTCGGATTGTCAAAGAGAGGATACACCGCGCAACTTATGGTAAAGATCTCATTGAGAAAACCCATTAGCAAAATCGAAAAACAGAACTGCAGATCAAAGAATTTATACAGTCATCATTGTCTAGCTGCTCAACACTCACTTCACGAATCCTCATTTTTATATCTATTATTTTTTGGCAATTTGTAATCGTGTAATGCTAACTACATTTCCGTGCACATTTCTGTTTCTTTTCTTTTCTTATTAGAGAAACTAAATCGACTAAATGAGTAGTCAGTAGAAAATCTATAGCACTTAATCCTAAATGAGAACATTTTTTTTTTTGAAAGGCTGAAAAGATTTCATTTTGCAGCAAATGTAAGAATGCCCTGTTTACATTTTGATATTTCTGTTCAAAGTTGAGGTTCGGTGGAAAGAAAAATCATTTTTATTGTTGAATCAAGAAACACAACGGTTTATATAATTTATTTGATTGGCAGCTGATTGTTAATGCAGTGAAATATGAACAAGACATTTGCTCTGGTATCATAAATTACCAACGAGAGCACGACAAATTGTGAAATTTGTTTCGGAAGGTTGATCGTCATTCTGTGATCGTGTCTCATTCGCGAAGGTTAATCGTCATTCTGTGATCGTGTCTCATTCACGAAGGTTAATCGTCATTCTGTGATCGTGTCTCATCCACAAAGGTTAATCGTCATTCTGGGATCCTTGACATCTCATCAACGAAGGTTAATCGTCATTCTGTGATCGTGTCTCATCCACTAAGGTTAATCGTCATTCTGTGATCGTCTCTCATCCACTAATGTTAATCGTCATTCTGTGATCGTGTCTCATTCACGAAGGTTAATCGTCATTCTGTGATCGTGTCTCATTCACGAAGGTTAATCGTCATTCTGTGATCGTCTCTGATCCACTAAGGTTAATCGTCATTCTGTGATTGTGTCTCATCCACAAAGGTTAATCGTCATTCTGTAATCGTGTCTCATCCACAAAGGTTAATCGTCATTCTGTGATCGTGTCTTATCCACGAAGGTTAAGGAAAAGGCAAAAGTAGAATCACGGTAAATACGGCCGTTATGGATGAAGTATTACTGACACGTGTATCTTAACTTAAAATTTAACTTTACATCTTTATACTGATTTAGAATATTTCTCAGAGTCTGTATACAACCAGCTTCATTTACATTCAAATGTCATCGTGTAATGCTAGCTACATTTATGCGCACATATCGTACCACTGGCAACAAATTGGTTTAATCAGTTCACGAAAGCAGCACCGAAACGATAATTGATATTCACATGAATTGCCTTGAACCAGCTTATTTGACCTCAGATGACTAGCAACAAATTAACTTATTTCTGGTTAACAACACCTGTAAAGTCAGCTTGCCTCCGCAGTTAGATAAATAAGTAGGAGTCTGTTTATACAAGTAAACATATATTAAAAACAGCATACTTTTCGGCGAAAAGGTTTTTATCACTTGACTCAATAGCCCACATAAATGTATAAATCTAAGCAACAATAATAGGAATGATGACCATAACTGGATACCCTTAAGATAAAGTACAAATCAAGATTTGTTTTAGCTAATATAAAATGGGCACTTACTTTGTTAAATGTGAATGGCTAATATCATTTAATAATTGCAATTATAGCAGATAATAACACACTAAAAGTATGCAGAATGTATGGCACAATTCAAACAAACAACTAAAACTTAAAATACTGAAAACTTGCACTTTTTCTGTGGAACTCTATGGTTGTAAAACATGGTCTATCACACAATCATTAAGAAAGAACATTGAAGCTATAGAGGCGCAGTGTTATAGAAGAATCTTGAAAATTTCTTGGAAAAAGAAAATAATAAAAAAATTAAGCCATCCTTAATGTAGACAAAAAACTGGCCTATAAACAATGTTATGTTTCGAAACGGGAAATTTGTCGGTCAATGTTATACGTCATAACGGACTAGAAAGAACAGTTCTGAAGGACATGGTTCCAGAACGACGAGGCAGGGGCCGACCAAGACGACAATAGATGCAAGACGTCAAGAAAATGTTGAATTTGATCATGGAGCTGAGAGAGATTTCACCACACAGGCTGTGATTAGAGCGACGTTCTGCAAAAGAACTTCCTGCAATATGATGATTATGATGATACTTACTTTCTCTCCGTGTCCAAGTACTACTTATATAGCGTCCGTACAGTGTTAGCGACTTAAATACCACGTCGTGATGATGTCCGGAGGAGAGATGGCTGTGCTCCCCATGTTGTACCAGTCAGTTTTCGGATAATGATGAGGACGATAATGATGATGATGAGCAGACAATAATAAAATAACTGAAAGCAGAGCAAAAGTAACAAAAGCCAGAGAGTAATCTTACAGTATGAACCAATATAAAATCCTCAGAAAACGATATTTGAGGTGATTTAATAAACTAATCAACGGGAGGGATAAATTAGACTATAACAAGTTGTGTTTTTTTAAAATACAACCACGTACAAGAACAAGAGGACACAGCCACAAATTAATTAAAGAAAGCTCCAAATACTACCAGGAAATATTCCTTTAGTCAGAGAGTTGTGAATGCTTGAAATCCATTTCCACAGGAAGTAGTGGAGGCAAAGTCAATTAATGCATTCAAGAATAGATTGGATACGCATAGTTATTTTTAGATCACGTGAATGTAAAATAAACTTGTATACAGACTACAAAATCTTCTAAACCAGTACAAACCGTTGCTAAGTTAAGAACAAGACGCACAGAATCAAGAATAATAACTTTAATTTTGTTTAATATGCGAAAAGGCACAAGAACACGAAGAAGAAGAAGAAGAAGAAGAAGAAGAAGAAGAAGAAGAAGAAGAAGAAGAAGAAGAAGAAGAAGAAAAACTAAAATTCAGTAAAAACTTACGAGTGAAGAGTCCCATGTTGCTGGCTGTACGAGTGAAATGTACGAGAGTCAGGAACACGACAGAGCTGGTCATAGTAAGAATGTACCCAGGTATGAGGGGCATGGCTGTCCGTAAGACCGTACATGCATGTCTAAGTGACCAGCTGTTCCCGGGAGTCAGGTGCAGGTACTATAATCCATTAGCACGAGTGTACGCCTTCTTGCTAAACACGTAATGGTGGCTAAAATTCAAGAGCACCAAGTTATAGAATCCCCTCCGTCCTGATCTTTCTGGAACATGCACACATCTGTAAGTTGTAGCACGATGTACTGTGATGCGTTATTTGCTTATTCCTAAATGAGGCAACAGGTAGCATTTGTATCACACATATATATATAGCTTATGTATCACATATATATATATAGCTTATGTATCACACATATATATATAGCTTATGTATCACATGGTTCTAAATATTGTCATAACCTGGGTTGGGGTTGAGGATGAACTCTCAACACCAACTAAATGCTCTCATAGCGTGCGTCTCATATAGCCTCTGATAACCAAGTCCATCTCTTGGCCTTCGCACGGCAGAACTGTCTTGAATAACAGGAGAAGGGGCGGAAGGCGAGTCACTAGCGCCTTAAAACCAGTAGTTTCAGGCAGATGGGGGCTTGAAAGCCAAGGAAGGCAGCTCATCTAGGAGAAGGCAAACTCTGATTTCAAACCATCTGAAGCCTTGCAGATAAGATACTGACGTATCTTATCGAGTTTTGTCAGGTTTGGCTGTGCAGCCTGTTTTCTGATAACTCTGAAAGTTTGTCAGCATCTACCAAACCTGACAACGGACGATGTGCGAAGGAGCACACCCAAGAGGATACAATGCCATCCTAGAGCGGGGAAAGCTGGGTGTTGTGGTACGGCAGACCAGGCCCTTAACTTTGGTTGACGGTTGGGAAAGGAGTGAAGCCGCGATATACGAACAGATAGAGCATTGCTCTGCTGATCCGGTAGCTTCTGCAGCTTGTCTTGTTCCAAATGTATTGGTATTACCTTTTCTTTGGAGCAAACAAAGCAGACAGAAAGAGAGATCATACTGCATGCGCACACATAGTGTCTATATTGCTGCCCGTGCTTTGTGCTAATAGCACAATTACTATCGTCTGAGAAAACGAAAAGCGCCAATGATGATATATATTAGTTTATGTATCAGTTTTAAACGTAGAAAAAAAAGGTGGTCCAATCAATAGCAGACACTGCCGCCGGGATAAAGTGTTCGATCCTTCATTGTACTAAGCCATAGCTTTGTGAGGTGTGGGAGGGGATGGAGGGGTCCACTTCCCTTCCTCCCTGCCTTTTTCCTTCCATATCAATCAGCTAGGCACTCATTTACAGCTGTGTTGACTGAAGTTGCCAGTAGCGGTGGTTGAACCCCGTACCTATGCTGTAAAAAACGAGGACTCTACCGCTGTTCTAATCAGCCGATCCCTTAGCGTCTAGCTTATGTATCACGTATAAGAGCAGCAAAGATAGCACCGTAACTGGCTGCCGGTCTTCATTGCTCTGCTGTTTTAGTTCATTATAGATGCCACCTGTTCATGGATTTGTCGGGAATTCACACTAGTCGACGACTTATACTTGTGTTCACGGAAACGTGTTGTTGTTTTCCATTTGAACTGGTTAATTCGTTCGTTTTGTGTGTTTTCTTCCGTCCGATTATCCTGGAATGATCATCGGCAATATGAATAGCACTACGCTTAAACATGTGTCATATTTCACGGTCTAGTTCACTCGGCTGAACTTCACGAGATTGGCGCCCTTCGCCCTAGCTGAAGACAGTGTCAGTTTTGTTGTATGACATTTAGACACAACTATAATGAACTGCCATCTGGAGAGAGATGGGCTCCTTCAGGTGTGTAGCGGCCCAAGACACACCGTTGTTGTATGACGGGAGCTGGTACTACAAACTGCAATAAGGGTGCCTCAATGACCTTCTAAGTTAAGGGGCTGATGATGATGATGATCACGTACATATTCAACTTGTGTGTCACGTATATATTTAACGTATGTATCATGTGCATATCTAGCTTATGTAACACTGACATTTGTAGCTTGTATATCACGTATGTAACTGACAGCTATAACTTATATATCACACATGTATCTAACGTATATAATACATATGTATCTAGCGTTTATATAACACATGTCTCTAGCGTATATATCACATATGTATCTAACATATATATCACATATGTATCTAGCGTATATATCACATGTGTATCTACCGTATATATCACATATGTATCTAGCGTATATATCACATATATATATCTAGCGTATATATCACATATGTATCTAGCGTATATTTAACACATATGTATGTAGCGTATATATCACATATTTATGTAGCGTATATTTAACACATATGTATCTAGCGAATATATATCACATATGTATCTATCGTATATATCACACATGTCTCTAGCGTATATATCACATATGATTCTAACGTATATATCACATATGTATCTAGCGTATATATCACACATGTATCTAGCGTATATATCACATATATATCTAGCGTATATATCACATATGTATCTAGCGTATATTTAACACATATGTATGTAGCGTATATATCACATTTGTACCTAGCGTATATATAACACATATGTATCTAGCGTATATATAACACATATGTATCTAGCGTATATACCACATATGTATCTAGCGTATATATAACACATATGTATCTAGCGTATATACCACATATGTATCTAGCGTATATATAACACATATGTATCTAGCGTATATACCACATATGTATCAAGCGTATATACCACATATATGGCTAACACATATTCTGCAGGTTCTAGCATATTCTGCCCGTGTAGCACAACAAACTTGCAAAGTCTCGCCTACATTCGTTTTCACGTCCGCACGAAATTTCTTTACACACTTCCAAACGGTCAGCGTCTGGCAACTTGAGCACAATTTGCGCGTGTATGAGTTATAACATGTAGTTTCCATTTGGCACGAATACTATAAACATATTGAGCTTTATTTCTGTATCTAGTACATAAGTTTCTTGTTCTGCGTTCGTTCTCAATAGTCCGCTACCAAGCATGACAAAGCTTTGCAAATAGCATGCTGTAGTTCGGAGAACGGGATGCATTGCCTCGCTAGTTTACAGCTTGACTGCAATATTTGCAAATTTCGGTCCGACACATCCGTCTTCGGCAGATCTAGTACATAAATTGTTACATCCAACGCATTGAACAATAGACAGAAGAAATAAATGAATGACCACAAACATTGACCTTACACTAAGTCCATGAAAGATGTAATATACTAACAGTGACATTATGTTAAATAAGAGTATCCTATGCACTACAAGGTTTATTTGGATGCATTAGTTTTTCACTACACGACTGTGGAAGCTTGTGTTACGCAACCAGAACAGTGTTCTGAACACGGAGACAAACATCGACAATGTGTCCCAAGAAATACAAGCCGCGTTCATCGCTGTGACGTAATCCATATCAACAAGGACACACTCGATAACTATTACCCGACACGTGACCTTGTGAAGCATTGTTAAAACACGTAAGAATCACCGTTGATAAGACTGATTTAACCAGAAGCTTGACCTGAGTCCAGTGAGATGAAGTCAGAAACGCAATCATCTTGATATCCAGGGCTGCTTCTCCCGGGCAGATTCCCTATCTGCTGAGATTTACCAAGCAGGGAGCCCTTTACCTCTTCCAGAAATGGCTACACTCTTTCGATCTATGTGGAAAGCCGAAAAAGTTCCACAGGATATGAAATTCTGACCTGAGTCCTTCTCAGACGCCTAACTCGTCACCTTGAACAGGTTCTGCTGCCAGAGAGTCAGTGTGGTTTTCAAGAGGGTGTGGTGGGGTCGATATGAGATATGCAGCAAGTCATATCCATGAGAAATGTCAAGAACAGCATTGTGAGCTTCACACAGTTTTTGTCGACCTGTTCAAGGTCATTACGAGCGTCAGTAGAGAACGGCTCTTGCAAATCATGGCGAGGTTTGTTTGTTCCGTCAGATTCATTGTAACTGTTCTCAAATTGTAAGATGACATTATGGCTCGAGTACGGTACCAATGAAAATTGTCTGAAGGCTTCCCTGTCACCAACGGTGTTAAACGTGGACGGGTGCTGTACCATTGCTCTTTAGCAGCCAATCTGTAAACTACAACACAACTTTGTCTCGACTACATCCTGCTACTTGTAATGTCTTTTCATGTCTTGCTAGCGGGAGTTTGAGAACGTTCATGTCTTGGTAGCGGGAGTTTGAGTACGTTCATGTCTTGGTAGCGGGAGTTTGAGAACGTTCATGTCTTGCTAGCGGGAGTTTGAGAACGTTCATGTCTTGGTAGCGGGAGTTTGAGAACGTTCATGTCTTGGTAGCGGGAGTTTGAGAACGTTCAGGGCTTGGTAGCGAGAGTTTGAGAACGTTCAGGGCTTGGTAGTGGGAGTTTGAGAACGTTCAGGGCTTGGTAGCGGGAGTTTGAGAACGTTCATGTCTTGGTAGCGGGAGTTTGAGAACGTTCAGGGCTTGGTAGCAGGAGTTGTTTTGTTTGTTTTTTGGTGTTTTTTTGCGTTCGCCTTATTTTTCTAATCCACAAGGTGGTGTGCGTTGCACTGTGTTTTTATTTTGCGCCTATCGGCCCAGTGCATCCGACTTCAGCATTCATTTTATGTAAGGATCTGTTTCCTCCTGCATTTTGTAAGGGCTTGCTTCCCCGGGGCAACGGCCGGTGCTGTGATAGGGATCGAACCCAGTACATTCGGGTTGTGAGCCGTGCCACTTAACCACTAGGCCACGCCGTCCCCATAGCGGGGGTTTGAGAACTTTCAGGGTTTTGTAGCGGTAGTTTGAGAACGTTCAGGGCTTGGTAGCGGGAGTTTGAGAACGAACGATGAAGAAAAAGTATCACTAGACATAAATTTGCTACCTGTATACTTGTTTTAGACAGTCCCACTATCTATGTTCCCTTCTGTGCTTTCTCTGTCGTATTTCTCTACCCTTTTTGACAGTAGGTTATCATTTTATTTTTTTTTATTTGCACAAGATATGTACGATGGAGTTTCATTTTAAAACTTTAAAAGTGGGATATAAATTAGAAAAATCATGCATTTGTATTATAACTTGTTAACATGGTTGCTAAGGATGTCAAGAGTGTACTGCACATGCCATCAAGGTGCAGACGAACAGCGTGGCTTCATAATTACTGTTAAAAGATGGCCGCCCCAGTATTGATATGCCCCAAAGAGGAGCAGGGTTCTGCTATCCGTTTTTTTTTTAGCATTCAAGGGATGAAACCTATAGAAATTCATCGGCAAATGAATGTACAGTACTGTGATGCATGCCTTTCACTTCATCAAGTGTATGAATGGAGTAGGAAGTTCCAAAATGGCGTGACTTCTGTGACAGAATGTTAGCAATCGGGTCAGACACACCGAGTAGTGGTTCCGGTGCAGCCGTGGTTTGCCTCTTAACAAAAAACACGCCGATTAACTATGAAAACACGTAAAGGACACTCTTGACAACCATATTAACAAGTTACAACACAAAAGCTTGGGTTTGTTTTATTTTTTAATTTTTTTTTAAGGTTCTCATTTGAAGCCCCTTCGTGTATCAAACTGCTTTAATGCTCATATTTATATATGCTTTTTTTAATCTGATTGCCATTTTGATCACTGAATAATGGATGTTTTCAGTAACAGGTTTTCTGAATGTATAAAATAATCGAAAGATGTATTAGTTTTGTAATGTATACACGATCAGATATTTGCAGTTTCATGATGTTTGGTAAAGCGTGGCGTACGCTTTTACATGATAGTATGCATCGACCTAGCTGGAAATTGGTACCTGATGAAGTCATGGATAAATTGGTAAGCTACCGCCGTAGATGCGTAGTTCGTGCGTTGTAGTAGGCATTTTCAGCAAACACTTTATGATAATGTGACGTAGAAGGTTTAATGATGAGATGATGTGGAAGGTTTGATGATCGGGTGATGTGGAAGATTTAATGTTGAGGTGATGTTGAAGGTTTGATGATGGAGTGATGTAGAAGTGTTTGATGATGGAGTGATGTAGAAGTATTTGATGATGGGGTGATGTGGAAGGTTTGATGATGAGGTGATGTGATGAGTTTAATGATCAAGTGATGTAGAAGGTTTGATGATGGGGTGATGTAGAAGATTTGATGATGAGGTGATGTAGATGTTTTGATGATGAGGTGATGTGGAAGGTTTGATGATGAGGTGATGTGATGAGTTTAATGATCAAGTGATGAAGAAGGTTTGATGATGAGGTGATGTAGAAGGTTTGATGATGAGGTGATGTGGAAGGTTTGATGATGAGGTGATGTGGAAGGTTTGATGATGAGGTGATGTGGAAGGTTTGATGATGAGGTGATGTGGAAGGTTTGATGATGAGGTGATGTAGAAGGTTTGATGATGAGGTGATGTAGATGGTTTGATGATGAGGTGATGTAGACGGTTTGATGATGAGGTGATGTAGAAGGTTTGATGATGAGGTGATGTGGAAGGTTTGATGATGAGGTGATGTGGAAGGTTTGATGATGAGGTGATGTGGAAGGTTTGATGATGAGGTGATGTGGAAGGTTTGATGATGAGGTGATGTAGAAGGTTTGATGATGAGGTGATGTGGAAGGTTTGATGATGAGGTGATGTGGAAGGTTTGATGATGAGGTGATGTAGAAGGTTTGATGATGAGGTGATGTGGAAGGTTTGATGATGAGGTGATGTGAAAGGTTTCATTATGAGGTGATGTAGAAGGTTTGATGATGAGGTGATGTGATGAGTTTAATGATCAAGGGGTGTGGAAGGTGTGATGTTGGTGTGGTGTTGAAGTTTTGATGATGAGGTGATGTTGAGGGTTTGATGATGAGGTGGTGTTGAAGGTTTGATGATGAGGTGGTGAGGAAGGTTTGATGATGATGTGGTGTTGAAAGTTTGATGATGAGGTGGTGTTGAGGGTTTGATGATGAGGTGGTGTTGAGGGTTTGATGATGAGGTGGTGTTGAGGGTTTGATGATGAGGTGGTGTTGAGGGTTTGATGATGAGGTGGTGTTGAGGGTTTGATGATGAGGTTGTGAGGAAGGTTTGATGATGAGGTGGTGTTGAAAGTTTGATGATGAGGTGGTGTTGAGGGTTTGATGATGAGGTGGTGTTGAGGGTTTGATGATGAGATGGTGTTTTGTGGTTTGATGATGAGTTGGTGTTGAGGGTTTGATGATGGGGTGGTGTTGAGGGTTTGATGATAAGGTGGTGTTGAGGGTTTGATGATGAGGTGGTGTTGAGGGTTTGATGATGAGCTGGTGTTGAAGGTTTTATGATGAGGTGGTTTTGAGGGTTTGATGATGAGGTGGTGTTGTGGGTTTGATTATGAGGTGGTGTTGTGGGTTTGATTATGAGGTGGTGTTGTGGGTTTGATTATGAGGTGGTGTTGAAGGTTTGATGATGAGGTGGTGTTGAGGGTTTGATGATGAGGTGGTGTTGAGGGTTTGATGATGAGGTGGTGTAGAATGTTTGATGATGGGGTGATGAGGAAGGTTAGATGATAAGGTGATGGAAAGGATATGATGAGGTGATGTGGAAGTTTAGATGAGATGATGTAGACGGTTTTATGATGACGTGATGTTCAGCGTTTGATAATGAGGGGATGTAGAAGGTTTGATGAGGTGATGTGGAAGGTTTGATGATGGGATGATAGGGCAGGTTTGATGATGAGGTGATGTGGAAAGTATGATGATGAGGTGATGTGGAAGGCATGATGATGAGGTGATGTGGAAGGTTTAATGATGAGTTAATGTGAAGGATTTGACGATGAGGTGATGCGGAAGGTTTCATATTGAGGTTATGAGGAAGGTTTCGTGATGAAGTATTGAAAATAGTTTGATGATGAGGTGATGTGGAAGTATGGATAGTGGGATGATGTGAAGGGTTTGAGGATGAGGTGAAAGGAAAGGTTTGATGATGGGGTGATGTGAAGAGTTTGATGAGACTTAACTTAACTTAACGTCTTCTTTCTGGTTTAGAAGGCTTTGCTGAGTCTGTATACAACCAGTTTCTTGCAGGGTGGTAAACTAATATACGACCCCATCTATTGGACTCAAAAACTAAAGCAAAGTAGACCAGCAGCCTGTAATTCGCGATTTATGCTGCTCTTAACAATCCACCTAACCATGGCCACTGTTATACCATGTTCCACAGTTAATCGCCTCTTACGACAAGATCTCTGTAGGGCAATGGCGAAATTCGTGTCTTTGTCATACATGTGCAGATTACTCTGGAACGATGTAGAAGGTTTGCAAGGGAGATTTTCTGTGGAAGGTCTGGTGATTAGAAGATGTTTCCCTTTGATGGACGATGTGCGAAGATTGTATGGAGTGAAGAGTGACGTTATAATGTGAGTTGATGTTTGAGGTTTATTTAACGACGTCTTTTTTGGGTCGTCTTCCCAAGTTCTGTTCATGAGACTGCAATTGGCTTGTTTCGGTCGTCTTCCTAAGTTCTACCAATGAGACTCCAATTGGCTTGTTGGATCGTCTTCCTAAGTTCTGTCACTGAGACTCCAATTGGATTGTTGGGTCGTCTTAATAAGTTCTGCCAAAGAGACTATAATCGGCTTTGCTGTCTCTTCTAACATTCTTTGTCGTGTGTTCTTGTACCTCTCTATTCGTTCTGCCTTGGCTTCTTACACAACAGAGCATGTTATAAATTAATACATATTCTGTAGATCCGGTGGCATAGGAGTTGAAAATTGGTTTACAATCCCAAGGTACCAGGTTCAAACCTTCTTGTGTTATGTTTGATAGACTGAGTCTGTCATTGGTTTTGTTTTTCATGGTATGACCGCTCTTCCAGTCGACTCAGATGTAAATGGATTTATGACGTAGTCAGGGGAAAATGTAAGAGCCGCCGTCGGAGCTACGGAGTGTGTGCTCTGTCGTCTGCACTTTCAGCAATAAACGGAGTGGTGTTACTCAGGTGCAATGAAGTGAGTTCCATTGTTTTCCTATTGATCAATTCATCATCAGCATGTATCGTGCTCACTGACATAAATGAATATATATTTCCTTTCCATTGTGTCCCAGGCACTATGTCACACATAATTCTTCCGGTGTCGTTGTCACTCAGCAGGTCATCTGCACTGCAATTCTCCGGGAGGTGATGGCAGAACATCAGGTGGTCTTCGTTTTGTGAAACTCCACACTCGCATGTTTCATAATCCCTGTATCCCCATCTTTCTCGGTTATTCCAACATCGTGATACCCCGGCATAAAGTCTATTTAATGACGTCCCTGTTGCGGAAGGAAGATGATGTCCAGGTGCAGGTTCATCCAGTAACTCAATCCAGTGGACCTACGTCAGCTCTTTCCGTCTTTCTATGCGGCGTTTTCCAGGACTAGTTTGTAGGAGACTGGGTTGACTGTAAAAAACTTTGTCTTGATTTTAGTCTTGTGCGCTGCATCTGATGTCCAAACATTGTCTGCCTTGGATCGTTTATCAGTTTCTCTCTTTCTATCTCCAATACGACAATTCTTCGTGCCAGGTTTCCCTACTCCGATTACGGGGTACATTTTCTCAGTTGGTCTTGGGCACTCACTAACTATCAGGCATGTCGTATTCATTGATGTATCGATACATTTTACATGTGCTGAGTTCTTTGAGACTGGTGTCCTTCGGTGATTCTGTTATTTGTTTACTTATTAGTTTACATATGCAATGAAGGATATTTTTAACAAAGAAGAGATCACATTTCTGAATTATTTATGATGTTTGACTTTAGTGGAACGTTATTTCTGTAGTTTTCATATCTAATATACTCTGGGAAAGACACATAACTAACACAATTACTAGACAAAGAAAAATGTAGTGAAGAACAGAATAGAAAGAAGCTAACCTAACAGTATCATGGTTAAAGTTCAAGAACACTACTTCCCAAAATGGGGATTAGCGAAGCTTATCTATTGTAGACCAATGTATCTACAGAATCGTCGAAGCTTATCTGTTGTAGATCAATTTCTACAGATTCGACAAAGCTTATCTGTTGTAGATCAATTTCTACAGAATCGTCAAAGCGTATCTGTTGTAGATCAATTTCTACAGAATCGTCAAAGTTTATCTGTTGTAGATCAATTTCTACAGAATCGTCAAAGCTTATCTGTTGTAGATCAATTGCTACAGAATCGTCGAAGCTTATCTGGTGTAGATTAATTTCTACAGAATCGTCAAAGCTTATCTGTTGTAGATCAATTTCTACAGAATCGTTGAAGCTTATCTGTTGTAGACCAATGTTTTTACAGAATCGGCGGAGCTTATCTCTTGTAGACCAATGTTTTTACGGAATCCATGAAGCTTATCTCTTGTAGACCAATGTTTTTACGGAATCGATGAAGCTTATCTCTTGTAGACCAATGTTTTTACGGAATCGGTGAAGCTTATCTCTTGTAGACCAATGTTTTTTACGGAATCGGTGAAGCTTATCTGTTGCAGGTGTCCCTGCTGAAACGGCACAGCCTACCCGTTGCATACTTACTTCCCTGTGGAATCGCCATTACTGAACTGGGCACATGATTTTGGTCCCAGGCGAAGTAGTTCTACAATCAGGGCATCAAGAAGGCGAAATATTATATGAGAGAAGTGTATCGATTTGTATAGTGAATATACCAGGTACTAAAGTTCAGATACATTTCAAGGCAAGTACCTTAACTCATTCATATTCAAGTTATTTGTACCTTCCCCCAGGTGGTTTATTAAGAGCAGCTATAGATGGCGCCTAACTGGCTGTGGGTCTACTTAGTTCTAGTGTTTGAGTCTATTAAGATGAATTCGCACATTGGTCTAAGAAAACTAATTGTATACAGACTCTGTAGTCTTCTAAACCAGTATAAAGAGGTTAAGTTAAGTTAAGTTAAGTTAAGTTAAAAGGCAAAGCTGTTCGACCATCCCTTATATGTATATGATGTTAGTAGATAGACACCCATCCTCTATAAACAATTACAAGTAATCAAACAGTATAAAATGACAGACAAACCAAGCTGACCTACTTGGAGTACCAACATCAGAATTAGCAACGTACTGTGACAGGGTTTGTCAATAAAGACAATGTAACAACATTGCCTCTACATGTTGGAAGCGAGGATCA
This sequence comes from Ariolimax columbianus, assembly GCA_036924085.1. Classification (NCBI taxonomy): domain Eukaryota; kingdom Metazoa; phylum Mollusca; class Gastropoda; order Stylommatophora; family Arionidae; genus Ariolimax; species Ariolimax columbianus. Next base: position 87,981,014 of record JAVGWX010000001.1, on the reverse strand, counting down.
CTATAACTATAGAAATCTTGTGAAAGCCGTGTTAATGTCCCTGATGGTCATAGAATGGAGGAAGCAACTGTGGTTGTTGCTGCTGTCGTCGTTGTTCAATGCTCACAATGTTTACTCTTTCATGGACCATAAAAAGGGTGTTAAGTGTTGGGTTGCTGTAGGTTTTCTCGCATCTCGAGCGTGCTGATGAAGGTGAGCCGAGGTCGTCCAGGCTATTGTTCTATGATTGGCTTCATCTGCGTGACTGCTCACTACTACGGGACTGCGTCGATCCACAATTCATTAGCCAAACTACCATTAAAACATCATGTCCCCGTGGAACCCTACATGGATTAGAGATAGTGGTGTTGGTCAATATATTGTGCCTGACGTGACGTTCCGGTCACTATGTTGTGGATGACCAGACTAGCGTCTCAGTTCCCCAACAAGTCGAGTTAAGAGTCTGTAGCACGATTTGGACATGTGACCCAGAACAGAGCTAACAGAAATCCTGAATTGGAAAACATAAAGTCAAGAACTAATGATGGTACAGCCAAACAAATGTTGTAACAGAACTTATGATGGTACAGCCAGACAAATGTTGTAACAGAACTTATGATAGTAACAATCTGACAAATGTTGAAACAGAACTTATGATGGTACAGCCTGACAAATGTTGTAACATCTGCTAATGGTGCACGGAGATGTACCAGTTCGCGAAATAAGCCGTACCAAGCTGCATTTATTTGTTGTTCTGGTTTCACTCTAACTTGGTATTTGATCTCTACCTACTACTTACTAAGTTATCCTTCTATTTAATCGTATGTATTATGATATTTATGTATGTATTGCTATCACACGTCGTATTTGATAAACGTCGATAGAAATCATATCACTGCATAACTTATAATACAAGTGGGGATTATTCAAAATGTGTGTCGCAAGTCCAAGTGAAACTGCTACAATTTATTTGTAATAGTATATGATATTGATGACCCGTTCCTCAGCTGCGGGTCCTAACTTCGTCTAAAGCGGGCCATGTCTTGAGCCACCAAATTCCAGCGCGTGGTAAAGACTCCTCTAGAGGAATTTCGGATGTTGTAGCGTGCAGTAAGGGAGTCTGACCAACGCATTGGAAATCTTTCTCGCGGTCTCTTCTTGCCTCGGGGATACAAGACAAGGCTGTTGTCGCTGTGCACCATCGACCATCGATTCGTCGTAGCATGTTACTTGTCAATCTATGTTATACCTTGTCTGATTGGATTACCGTATCATTCACCAGGGACAATCGTCTTATGTCAGAATTGTGGAGACCTTACACTCGTTGGTTCCGTAGAGTGATTCCAACTAAGCGTCTCTCAAGCGAGGCCTTGATCACTCTCAATTTGTCCTCTAGTGATTTTGTTAGTGACCACGTCTTGGCACCTTAGAGCATCGCAAGAAGTATAGTGAAATTGAAGAGGGAGGCTCGTAGGTCTTGGTCATGGCAACCGTCCAGGACCGTGTTAATACACGAGAAGGCTGCCCAATCCACGGGGCGACGTCTTGTCAGTTCGGGTTCCAGGTTATTCTCCATATTGAGAAGTCGCCCGCGATATTTATACTCGTTGGCATCCTCTAATCGTACATCGCCAAGGAGTTCTGGATCACACGGGGCGGAGCGATTGCGTAATTGGTCTTAGAGACATTCATCTCCAGTCCCACTTTCCTGCCCTCTCCATCGAGTAGCTGCATTCTTTGGTTGGCTTCTACTGGTGACTCTGTGATGAGCAATATAGTATATAATAGTATTTTTTATTAATTACAAGATAAATTATTTTTCAATTCTTCGCAAAATGTTGTTGCTACCCTACGACGTCAGTAGACGTAATAGCTATTGGCTGATGTGTTGGTAAGCATTAATCAGTAGACGTAATAGCTATTGGCTGATGTGTTGGTAAGCATTAATCAGTAGACGTAATAGCTATTGGCTGATGTGTTGGTAAGCATTAATCAGTAGACGTAATAGCTATTGGCTGATGTGTTGGTAAGTATTAAAGGAGATGCTTGAAATAAGTACCGAGCCTTTGCTTGCTTGCGGCTAGGAACTCAGCACACAACCCAATGCTAGATACAGGTGAAAGATGGTTGGAACGAAGGACGTCACAGGTTGGTGTTAGCGTTTAACTAACCATTGACATGTCAGCGTCAAATGGCCCACACGTGAGGTGTTTGGTATTTTAAGGAAGCTTCATAGTTACAGAACTTAACATTATATATTACTAATATTGTGAAGAGAATCTACGTTGCAAAATGTAGTTTATACATTTTTAAGTTAAAAAATTATGTATTTAAAGATCTTCTGACAAATAAATTGTCAATAAACATAAAGTGTGAAAGTTCTTCTAGAAACATTGGTATTACAGAGTATTAAATTCGAAGAATTGAACACACCTCCTAGATAAAACTTATTTCTCATCGCAAGCCATGATGGCCACAACATCAGCCGGTCTTAATATTGTCATGTGCGCTGTATTTGGATTATAGTGAGGAAGAATATGCGCTGTTCATCCATCAATCTCACTTTTTTTCCGAGTTAACTTGGATCAGCGGCAAGACTATTGGTCGAAACCACTGTAGGTAACTCGGGTTGCAGGCACTCTGATCTTACCTCCCGTAAGACCAGGGGTCGCTTGAGACTTGCCGGATTCGATCGCCCAGCATTTCCGTTTTGTTATTCTTGACTACAGTGACCCCGAATCTCCTGGATACACAACTGTATAATACCTGATGTATTTCCGACTTCTGCTTCTATGGTGTGTCGCTCGAACTAAGAAATATTGAAAGTCAATCGCAGCTATATTTTCCATGCTTGCTACTAAAACAATTTGTCCGGTTTTACTTCTCTGAAACAAAGGGATGTAGCGTGCTACGGATTTCTATTTTGGGCCGTATTCTATAGCACGCGCAAGAGCTCCAGGATTAAAACATGACCGTGCTCTCTACACTCCAAGATTAACATGCAAGTGCAAAATAATGCCAGACATGATTACAGAAACCAGATCAATAAAGTTTTTTTGAGAATGCTGAAATTGCGACAAAACAGTGAGATTTAAAGACACTATAGACTGCCTCTAGAATAACATCAAGACAATGAAATCACACGGCAGCATATGGTACTCCATAAAAAAAACCTTCTACTTTCCGTATGCTGTCGATTACTCTTGCGTTGGTTAACTCCGTCTTTTATTATCTCACAGTTAAGGAAAAATGTGTTTCCACATTCACGAAAACGAGTTTGCCAACAAAAGGTTTCTACATCACACGAAAACGAGTTTGCCAATCAAAGGTTTCCACATCACAAAAACGAGTTCGCCAACCAAAGGTTTCTACATCACGAAAACGAGTTTGCCAACCAAAGGTTTCTACATCACACGAAAACGAATTTGCCAATCAAAGGTTTCTACATCACGAAAACGAGTTTGCCACCCGAAAGTTTCTACATCACGAAAAACGAGCTTGATAGAAAAAGGTTTCAACATCACGAAAACGAGCTTGCTATCCCAAGGTTTCTACATTACGAAAAACTAGCTTGCCAACCAAAGCTTTCTACATCACGAATAAGGAGCTTGCTAACCAGACAATTACCACATAAAAAAACGAGTTTGCCAACTCAAGGTTTCTACATCAGGAAAAACGAGCTTGTCAACCAGTTTCAAGAGCACGAAAAACGAGCTTGTCAACCAGAGGTTTCCAGAGCACGAAAACGAGCTTGTCAACCAGAGGTTTCCAGAGCACGAGAAACGAGCTTGTCAACCAGAGGTTTCTAGAGCACGAAAAACGAGCTTGTCAAATAGAAGTTTCCAGAAAACGAAAAGCAGGTTGTCAAATAGAAGTTTCCACAAAACGAAAAACAGGTTGTCAAATAGAAGTTTCCACAAAACGAAAAACAGGTCCAATAGAAGTTTCCACAAAACGAAAAGCAGGTTGTCAAATAGACGTTTCCACAAAACGAAAAACAGGTTGTCAAATAGAAGTTTCCACAAAACGAAAAACGAACTTGTCAACCAGAAGTTTTCCACATCACGAAAAACGAACGTGCCGACCAAAAAGATTTCTATGTCAAGAAAAAACGAATTTGTCGACCAGAAGTTTCACATTTCACGAAAAAAACATGCTTGCCAACCAAAAAATATAATTCTCCTTGAAGTAGAGTGTGGGGTGTCTGTGTGTGTGCGTCTCTATGTGTGTGTCTCCATGTGTGTGTGTGTGTGTGTGTGTTGTGCGTGTTTGGTGCAGACTAATTGGATTCTATAACTTAATGCACACTAGATCTGGACATTTATAAGCATACAAGAAAAGAAGACTCGAGAAATGTTTGTCTTGATAGGACAAATGAGACTGCATTGGAGGGACAAACGAAGATACATTCAAAAGTAAGGAAAGGTTTGTCCCATTGCAGTTAGACTACGGTCAGGGAACGGTGTTGTTAGAGACTTTAGTATACTAAGTCATATCTTTTATGAGGAATGGTGGCCAGTGTCTTGCCTCGCTGCCTTTTATTTCACTAGTCACATGTCAAGAATCAATTTGCAGCGTGATCGACTGGAGTGTGATGGTTGTGGAAGTTTAACCTCGTACCTTTGACGCGACAAGTGAGCGATCTACCACTACGCTAATCAGACGCTTGGACAAATTAAAATGCCTTGGATGGACAAACAAAGATGCCTTGGATGGACAAACAAAGATGCCTTGGATGGACAAACAAAGATGCCTTGGATGGACAAACAAAGATGCCTTGGATGGACAAACAAAGATGCCTTGGATGGCCAAACAAAGATGCCTTAGATGGACAAACAAAAATGCCTTGGATGGACAAACAAAGATGCCTTGGATGGCCAAACAAAGATGCCTTGGAAGGACGAACAAAGATACTCTAGTTAGATAAATGAAGATGCCTTCAATGGACAAACTAAAATGTCTGGGATGGACAAACGAAGGTGCTCTGGATGGACAAACGAAAATGCCTTAAATGGACAAACTAAAATCCCTTGGATGGACAAACAAAGATACTCTGAATGGACAAACAAAGATGCCTTGGATGGACAAAATAAAAGGCCTTGGATGGACAAACAAAGATGCCTTAGATGGACGAACGAAGATGCTCTGGATGGCCAAACAAAGATGCATTGGATGGACAAATTAAAATGCCTTGGATGGACAAACGAAGATACTCTGGATGGACAAACAAAGATACATTGGATGGACAAACAAAGATGCCTTGGATGGGCAAACAAAGATGCCTTCGATGGACAAACTAAAATGCCTAGTATGGACAAACGAAAATGCCTTGGATGGACAAGCGAAAATGCCTTGGATGAACAAACGAAAAGGCCTTAGATGAACAAATGAAGATGCTCTGGGTGGACAATGGAAAATGCCTGGGATGGACAAACACAGATGCTTTGGGTGGACAAACAAAATTGGCTTTGATGGGGGAGTCAAACATTTTGCGAGAATATACGAGAATTTCTACTACCACTTGTTTCTTTTGTCTTAGTAATGAATTTCTTGAATCTGTCAACGTTGGTCCATGATAAGGAGAGTCGCATCCAGTTTCTACAAGAGCCTGACAGTTTCCATGTTATCAGACGGTGTAATAACAACCATGCTATCAGACGGTGTAATAACAACCATGCTATCAGACGGTGTAATAACAACCATGTTATCTGATCCTAACCCTAATCCTAACCCTAGTTCTAACCGTAACCCTAACACTAATCCTAACCCTAAACCTGACTAACCATTGCCAAAACTGAATATAACCATCTTTTCAACACTTCCGTCTTTATCTAAGTTTTTACTTATTTATTTAAAATAAAATTATATTAACCTGTCCTCTCTTTAACCCGAAATGGAATGTCACGTTACGTACGATGGGAACCAATTATTATGTTTGAGGCGAATTAAGACGCAAGTACTAGAAAGCGCAGTATGTGTATGTTCGTATGTATGCACTCGGGCTGTAATGTGCGCATGTGTGTGTGCAGGTGTGTGTGCAGGTGTGTGTGCAGGTGTGTGTGCAGGTGTGTGTGCAGGTGTATGTGCAGGTGTGTGTGCAGGTGTGTGTGCAGGTGTGTGAGCAGGTGTGTGTGCAGGTGTGAGAGAAAGAGTGTGTGTGCAGGTGTGTGTGCAGGTGTGTGTGCAGGTGTGAGAGAATGAGTGTGTGTGCAGGTGTGAGAGAAAGAGTGTGTGTATTGTGTGTTTGTAAGAATGCTTGTACGCAGACTGTTTTGGGTGTTTATGTGTATGTGTGAGAGAAAGAGAGTATATGCGCATCCTTGGTTAGGTCTGTTTTGTGTGAATGTGTGTGTGTGAGAAAGCGCATTGCTGTATGTGCGCATGCTTGTATGTGGGATGTTATGTGTGTCTATGGGTATTAGGGAAAGTGAGAGAGTGAGAGCGAGAAAGAGAGATATAGACAGACAGAAAGCGCATTGTGTTTATGTGCATTTGTTTGGACGCGGCTGTTATGTGGGCATGTGTGTGTTAGACACACATAAACCGTATTGTGTGTATGTACGCATATTTGTTGGCATGCTGTGCTGTTATATGTGCGTATGTGACTATTTGTGTGTGAGATAGAGTGTACTGTGTGAATATGAGCAGGCTTTAACTCTGACTGTTATGCGTGTATGTGTATGCGTACGTGTGTGTGTGAGAGAGAGAACGCGCATTGTGTAAATGTGTGTATGCTTGTGTGTATGCTGTTACATGTGTATATAGGTACGCATTTATGTGTGTGTGGGAGAGAGAGAGAGAGAGAGAGAGAGAGCACATTTTTGTATATATGCGTATGATTGTAGACGGACTGTTATGTATTTAGATTTGTGTGTGTGAAAAAAAGAGAAAGAGCGAGAGAGATACACCGCATATGGTGTATGTGTATAAACCTGTATGCGGGATGTTGTGTGTATGTGTGTAAATGCGTGCGCATTTGTGCGTGTGTGAATGTGTGTAAATGTGTGCGCGTTTGTGTGTGTATGTGTGTGAGTGTGGGAACGCCCACTCACATGTTAAATAATCGAACACATTTTATCGAGACTCGATAATGCTTTGGACGTTTATATCATCACCTAACAGCTATTTAAGAAAATACAAACGTCACTTATACCTGAGCAATTCAGCACTAACAGCAACATAACACCGAAAAGGGTCGAACTCCAATCTAGTCAGGCATTTAACCACTAAGAGAATCTAATATATTCCATATTGTATGCTGATATACCATTCATATTAGGTCTATTATTACGGCAGACTTCTCAAATTTCAAGGAGTGTTCAAATGAAACCGGACCTAACTGTACACCAAGTGAGCATACGTACCATGCATAGCATACGACATGATGACGTCACTTCTGATATAAACAGCATGTACCAACCGTCAAGTTTGCAAAATTGCATTATCCTCCGATCATAGTTTCCTCGGCAAACCGTTGAAAACATGAAGGATGTGATACGGAATCCGTTCAGAGTTGATCATCGAAAGTTGATTCGGTTTCTAACAACTGAAGGATGTCGACTAGTTGACATTCACCGTAGAATGCAGGCAGTGTATGGTGATAAAAGTGTGGCGTACGTAAGCTTCAGCCACGGTCCACCCGAAATTTTGCAACAATTTTGGTGATGGCATCTTCTGACGCAATAATTTGCGTCTAACCTGGTCTCGGAAGATCTTTCGTTAACTCACGTCCTTCTTTAAACATCGTTGTCCAGTTCATCACTGTTGTCTTCGACACACTTTTGTTCCCATACACTGCCTGCATTTTGCGATGAATGTCAACTAGTCGATATACTTCAGCTATTAGAAACCGAATTTCCGCTTGCTGATCAACTCTGGACGGATTCGTATTATTACCGCCATGTTTTCTACGGTCTGCTGAGGAAACTATGAGTTGGAGTATAACAAAATTTTGCAAACTTGACGGTTGGTATGTGTTGTTTACATCACAAGATGACGTCATCATGCGCATCGTACGTATATTTACTTAGTGCAGTTAGGTGCGGTATCATTTGAACACGCCTAGTACCATTCATATTACGTCTATGATTACCGCAGACTTATTAAAATATATCCACGAGATATTATCAACCTTCACTATACGCATATTATTTGCATGAAACTATGTAGACTCTTTTCTTACTTGAGCAACATTAAGTCAATATCGTTATTTGATCTCTTTGATCATCAGTTGTAATTTCACAGTCACCTGCACTTTGCTGGAATAGTACGACATATTGCCAGTATCGACCCAAGGTGGGCTGTTCTGGCGTGAGGAAGTGTACCACAAGAATACAGCTTTAGACAGGTTTTGACAAATGGATTATTAATATCGTTTATTACTAAATTATCTGCCTCTGAAATATAACAATGTTAATTTAACTTATTTATACTGGTTTAGAAGACTGCAGAGTTCGTACACAACCAATTTCTTCTACTTCACTTGATCTAAAAATAACTATGTGCGTCGAATCTATTCTTGAATGTATTAACTGACCGTGCCCCTATTATTTCCTTTGGGTAATGTATTTCAAGCATTCATCACTCTCTGATTTTTTTTTAAAGTTGTTCACGCAGGCTGGACAGTCTTGACCAAACAAAAAAAGGGAGTGGATGCTAAACTTTTGGTCAGGCAAAATATACTGATCGCGCATCGCTAGTCAGGGTCAGGCAAAACATACTGATCGCGCATCGCTAGTCAGTTTCAGGCGAAATATACTGATCGTGCATCACTAGTCAGGGGCAGGCGAAATATACTGATCGTGCATCACTAGTCAGGGTCAGGCGAAATATACTGACCAAGATCCCCGCCTCATTAACAGGCAGTTCTCTCTGGATACATGTTGTACAATGACAGTCTCACTAACGAGGTGCGGGGAACAGCCTGGTCCCCTTAGTAGTAAGTGACACACAGATGAAACCAGCATAGCACAACCTCCTGGAGGACTCCTTTTCAGGGCGCACAAATGAATAAACTTATTGGGTGTGTGCATTCTACAATAACAACAACAACAACAACAAATAAATATAAATTGTCATTAATTGTTCTCCTTGTTTGAAGCGTACGTCCCCCGTAAATGCAATTATGCAATGACAGCAGCAAACAAAGCAATGATAAAGATTTAAACTCTGCATCACTATCGGGTTGTGGTAAACAGCTGTCACGTGGACAAACCGATACAAGCTGAACCAATGAGCGGAGATTTATGACGACATGTGAACTCGCGCGTGCTTATTGTTTGTGCCCCATTCCCTTTCCCTCTTTCTGGTCGACGTAGTATCTGTATAGAATGATCGACGTAGTATCTGTATAGAATGATCGACGTAGTATCTGTATAGAATGATCGACGTAGTATCTGTATAGAATGATCGACGTAGTATCTGTATAGTATGATCGACGTAGTATCTGTATAGTATGATCGACGTAGTATCTGTATAGTATGATCGACGTAGTATCTGTATGGTATGATCGACGTGGTATCAATTTGTTAAGAGCAGCATAGATGGTACCTAACAGGATGTGGGTCTACTTTGCTCTAGTGTTTGAGTCAATTAAGATGGACTCGCAGATGGGTTAACCACCCTCCGTCATTGTCCCAATGCAGCGGAGTACGAGGAGTCCAGCCCGCTAGGCAGGAAACCCTTCTCCCGGCTACATCCAGCTCATACCAGACCTGGGACCTGCACAGGGGGAATCTGCTCCTGTAGGAGCACAGGTCGACTAAAGACTAAGATATCTATATAGTCTGGTCGACGTGGTTTTTATTTACCCTGGTCGATGTGGTATCTGTATAGTCTGGTCAATGTGATATATGTTTAGTCTGGACGATGTGATATATGTATAGTCTGGACGATGTGGTATCTGTAAAGTCTGGTCGATGTGATATCTGTATAGTCTTGTCGATGTGGTATCGGTAAAGTCTTGTCGATGTGATATATGTATAGTCTGGTCGATGTGGTATCTGTGTAGTCTGGTCGATGTGGTATCTGTATAGTCTGGTCGATGTGATATCTGTAAAGTCTGGTCGATGTGGTATCTGTAAAGTCTTGTCGATGTGATATATGAATAGTCTGATCGAAGTGACACCTTAATGAAACTTTGCTATCAAAAGTTACGACGATATATTTCAATCTGTCCCACCTGTCAGTGGTCAATCAAATGTAGCATCCAGGGGATCACCGTTTATAATAGGATTGTTCAACTAACACGACATTCATGT